>AYLM01002872.1:0-31968 GCA_001625345.1 Cairneyella variabilis
TTAGGAAGTTCGCCAAACTTCTAAAGACGCTTAAAGTCTAAAACTAGGTAAGAAGGGGGGATCACTAGCTGCTAAGACTAAGCTTTTAACGTATACCTATCGGTGGATTAAGCCTAATGGTACCTCATTATAGACTATAGAGATATTGTCTAGCGTGAGCTACCACTGGCCACTACTTAATTCTATATATAGGATATCCGAGGTTTAATTCTTCAATTAATAGATAATATATATCTCTATGAATATAGCTGGATTGAGAATAGATACTAAACTTTTAAAGTGTAAGCTCGGCTGATAAGCATATATTTAATTAAAAATTCTTCGAAGATTAATATCTTTATATTTATACGCTGAATTTAAGCTTTCCGTCGGTCACAAAAAATGACGATATATTATCGTTAAATTTATATTCAGTCAACGCATGCAGAAGACAATTAAAACAAAGAGAGCCTTTAAATATAGGAAATATACACGCTTTCCACCCAAAATTCAAGGCTCTGTTCGCACTTTAAGAGTACGAGTCTGCGCGTATCCCGCGGAGTTGAGTATTGTGATGGATATGTTGCAGACGTGTTGAAGCGTGTAGAATTCGTGTTTGGCAGTAATTGAGTTAAGGCTGATTTGTTGATAAATTATTGTTGATGAAAAGGGAGGGGATGTGTCGTGCGATGCATCATGCTGGAAGCTCCAGGGCATTTAGTGATGAATAGGTGCAAATGGGCCAGTTTGACGTCAAACTAATCAATTCCGAAATTTATCGTCAAATTGATCAACTTGACGATTGGTGAGTTTGATGCTACAGATAGCTTGTCAATCGTAACCCCTACACCCTAGTCGGTATACTGATACATTGGAGTTGAAAATGGCGTGCGAGAAATGTAATTGGTTTGATCGTGGTAACAGGGATGATCAGATGGTAACCGGATGTGGTTGTGGTTGAGTTCCCGCGATAGTCTACCCCGAATCTCAACCTCCACAGGTCCCTTTCTGTCTTTGGACCTGAGCAGTCGCTGCTCTAACCTGAGCTGAGCCCTGAGTCCTGAGCACGCTAATGAGTCAGCTGGATCATGCTCAGGGGGACCCTTTTGGCTCCTTCGAGAATCGGTTACAGTTTCCATATTATCTATATATAGAATATTGCAGATTCTGTTACCTATAATATAGCCCCCTCTTTGAGCCTATCAAGATATCGTGACGGTGGCCGTTCTCGCTCCCCTGCTACACTTATCAAGCCTCCTTGCCGGAGCCGAGTTGGGTCCCCTTTTAGCCGAAAATTCGCGACTCGAAGAGGCCTCGCTTGAATACCCCTTGAGACCTCCTCGACTCTCCCTAAACAACCCAACTGGCATACAAGTGTACGACTTCAATTTTCTAAGAGCTTATTTAACTTAGATATAATGCGGGGTCATTGCTTGAAATAAAAAGAAAACATCGAGAATCAAGAATTATTAGCCCCAAGACGTGCGTATTTCTCTTTCCTCATCTCGTCTCCTACTTCTCCACGTTCGCGTCCTTCCTACTCTTCTCCCACTCAAAGTATGCCGATGCCGCCTCGGTCAAGGTCTCTCCACTCGCCCTCCGGGGATCTTCTTTCACACTTCTCTCATTCATAGCCGTGTACAGCTGTCGCATTTCTTCGATCTTGAATTCCTTATCTAGCTTCGGATCATAGTTTCTACCGCGTTTGAGGACCACTCGCTCAAACCACGACAGATGACGAGGGTGGATTGCGATCCCATGGTAATCATTTCCCCTCCCCTCTCTCACATACTGCCAGTATCGTTCTTGTTCTCTCAGGTCCAAACCGGTCGTATCGGGAATGAAAATGATAGTCAAGATGAAGCCGATGAGACCAAACCATGACACCACCCAAAACTTCGTTCTTGATCCGATGTAGTTGTATAAAATTGTTGCCGCCAGTGCACCTAGTTTCCCAACGGCTGCTGAGACACCGTGTGCTGTGGCTCGGATTGGACATGGATAGACCTCGGCTGCGAGCAGGAAGGTAGTACTGTTAGGTCCAAATTGGATCCAGAATGAGGAGAAGAAGTAGATGAATTCGAACCCATGAGCTCCTGGTCCTTTCTTGTTCAATGTCGGAAAGATGGCTGCGGCGACAATGAAGAGAATGAAGGATATGACGAAGCCAATCTAATTGAATACCAATGTTAGAAGGAGTCATTTTTGAAGTTTGACGAACAGAAACTTACTGCTTGCATCCTCTTCCTACCGTAAAGCTTATGATCAACCAGTAATGCAGCGAGATAGTAGCCAACTAGCTCGCATCCGACATTGACCATGTTGTATAGCCAGAGAGTCATGACTTGTTCTAGCAGGGACATTAATCTCCCGTCTCAGAATCTCAGCTACTGGAATTTCTTACCCGAATTCGATGTGACAAGCTGTAGGAAAACATTTCTAAAGATCTGGTTCCCATAGAAGGGAAAATCGTTGCAGAACCAGCAGACGGAAGTCGCGAACAACCTATGCCAATAGTGACGAGTAACAAGTCTCAGCGACTCAGTGTCATACCCGGTAACTTTCGATCGCTCTTTACTAGCCCTAGATGCGTGATCCACGCTCCTCAGCTTGTATATACGGATGTACATTAGCATCAATAAGCCGAACGCTGCAAGGCCGAAAGAGACCCGGAAAGTGTATTGAGTGGATTCTGTGCTGTATGGGGGATTCCCGCCGCTATGGAATATAAGAAGCAGAACAATTAATACTGCCTGGTTGAGCAGCTGGCCCCAACCTTGCATGAGAAATGCGAGCAAGACTGATCTCCCACGGTGAAGCTTATCGTTGCGACTAGAACTGTGTCCATGGATGCCTTCCATAGCAGTTGTGCTCGTCATCGGATATTCTCCTCCAACACCAATGCCAAATATCAGCAGCGAGAGGGCATAGCAGATCACCCAGCCGTTTAGTGTCGTGCCCCACATTGCAGTCAACATCACCGTGGCGAGGAACATTGTCGTCGCATCTTGGATGATGCCCCATCTTCTTCCGATAAAATCTCCAATAATGCCGATCATTATCTGGCCACAAATGATACCCACAATCTCCAGGTAGTTGATGGTATCGACCCATGTCTTGCTACATGCAGTGTATGTCTTGTAGCATTGAGGCCAAACTACCTCGAATAATGACAGGATGTTTCCAACTGAGAAGAGAACATAACCTTCACAGAAGAACCCCTAATAAGGAAATTTTAGCTTGAGCGTGGAACTTGAAAAAGGGGGTACCTACTAGTCCGGTGACCACAAAATTCCTGAAATATTTCCACAATGGCATCAAAGGGTCTTCCTTGAACATCTACAAATGGTTGATTTTAGTTTCTATAATGTAGATATTGACAAGAGAGATCTCACACGCCAGACAACCAAGAATTCTCTTTTCACCTCACTGCTTTGTTGCTTGTTGATCCATTTGGTTCGTGCACCGGTAGGTAGGTCGGCCCAATATATCTCGCCATCGTATGCATCTCCCGGGAAGAGAGATTCACGAAGGAGGTCATGTGGGTTTTCTGGCAGATGATGGAAAAGAATATCTCGTCTGGTACCTCCAGGGACATGACGCGGATTGATTTGGCCGTTGTTATCCTTCGCCGTTGACATTTTGTTGGTGTTGAAGTAGCAGGAAAATTATCAATTTCGCTGTGAAGTCAACCTTCACGATATTGATATGAGGTCACATATTCTTAGGGAGTTGCATATTACGTAGTATGATATAAGATTACAATGCTCTCGCTTCAAGATTATCATCTGGGCTGATGTCAAGAGAGCAGTTGCCAGGTGCTGGTTCAATCCACGCTCAATCCACGTGCCTAAGAATAAAAATATTATTAGTTTCCTTATCAGACTCTCAAAGCTCTATTGCCGCACTTGGGTGTACAACGGTCGCTGATCACTGCAACTGATGTGCATGTTACATCATAGTGCTTAGAGATGATCTTTGACGTCACCGTAGGGTCTTGGAAGATTCAACTTCTAATAATTCCCTACAAAAATGCATTCGAGGAGAACATCGAAAAGCACGTGGATAATGACTAAAGGTGAGATCTGGTAATATCAAATTTATCGCTCTAATTCTAGTTAGCTCTTAAGCATGTGAGGAGGTAAAAAGGGTAGCTTCCATATCACGTGACCTAGTCGAAGGGAGTTCTCTTTTCAAGATTTCCAAACGAGACAAGTATAAGAGTCTCCTAACTAACAGGCGACTTGAAAATGCTTAGTATATATGCAGCAATATATTTCGGGAGGTCAATCATAAAATTTTAATGAGTAAATCGCGAGTCGTGACCGAGCAAGCGAGTTGAAGGTCCATGAACAGGGGGAGTAAGAATCTTAATAAACACCGCGACGTCAGATGTCACTCGGCTCGATTAAGTTTCTGCTTATTGAGCATGGGACTGCTATTAAGGGAAGTAATAAAGGAATTTGGATTATATTAGTAAGAGTGCTATAAGGGGGTTGGTACGGGAGTATACCGCTTCCCCCAATGGCGGTCAGATCACACACACAAACACAGAGAATAATGGGGGCCAGGTGCCCCAGGGTAAAGAATTGTTTCAGGGTATCATAATTGTGTATGTAAGAGCATTGATGCCCCTCTCAGGTGTGGGAGCACCGAGGACTTAAGTACAAGAAAGCAGCCTCGGAGCGGAAAAACCTTCGCTCCGGCTGAAAGCCACCATTTTCCCCACTACACGGACTTAGTCCCCCTAAATGTGGTCGTATAGAGTTAATAATATTGTCTAGTAAGGCCGAGGAATATTAAAGATGACTAGAGAGTGAGAACGTGACTGAGCAGAGGGTGAGGCGAGGGTGAGTAGCGCCTGAGTAGAGCGGCGATGCTGACTAACCGCGTTGGACGTGAGGAAGGTTAAAATTCGTGGCAGACTACCGCGTCAGTCAGCCTAAAACAGGATTCACGAACTAATCCATGTGCATCCGACATGGAAGCAATGTTCATATATGAGCCATAATCTATCCCGAATCAATGAATTCTCCGGACCCTTCTCCATATTCGAAGCCTTGAACGACACTTCAAATATGGCCACCAAAGAATCCATGACAGAGGCCGTCCTGCCACATAAGCCCCCTTCATCATACGCGAAAGGAGCGGGCCTTATGCGGCGACGCATCCTGGGAAACATCAAGTGGAATCTATTGCGCGATAATTTTGAGATTTCAACCTGGCTCACTATGGGGGCCACTCTTCAATGCTTACTCTGCTCGCTTCCTATTCCCCTCGAATGTGCTATGTGCCCCGCGCTTCTCTTCCTCGCGTTCAAACTTTCATACA
Source organism: Cairneyella variabilis (assembly GCA_001625345.1). Lineage (NCBI taxonomy): Eukaryota > Fungi > Ascomycota > Leotiomycetes > Helotiales > Cairneyella > Cairneyella variabilis. The sequence goes on from AYLM01002872.1 coordinate 5,311, forward strand.
CAGTTCTGGTATTGCAAAAGTTTCTCCCCAATCCGCGAGAAAAAGATATCTTCATGGATCTTCATATTTGGTCTATTCCGGAAGGCGCAGCTACAGCGTCTGGTGGGAAGGTTGAGTATTCAGCAGTGCCCGGGAATGATGAAGTCTGTGTTGTGATGATTGGTGCACAATGCCATCAGTACGTATAACATTTTGAGAGGGGATAAACGCTCAATATCAACAGTCCTTTTGGCCAGCTGGCTCCTCTATATGAATTCGACAACTATACCGATGTCATGATTCGTGATCTAGAGAAGAACGCAACAACAAACGGATTTCTTGGCGCAACTTCTTGGCTCAACACTTCGAATTATACCTCGGCGAACGAAATGATGACGACTGTATACTTCCGCTCCAAGGCTGACGTCGATGCATTCTATGCAAAGAAAGCTCATCAGGAGGGAAGCATTGGATGGTGGAAGAAGAGGGTCCCTGCCGCAAAGGTGGACTATATCGGACTTTACCAAGAGAACTGGGTCAGTGGAAAGGGACAATGGGATACTTTTGGATACAAGATGATTCCAACCATGTTCGGCAAGTTACCCGGGCGGTTGAGCGAATATTATGCTAAGCTGTGGGAAAAGATGCCACCACCTATCTTGTTGAAGATGAAGAGGGCAACAAGAAATGGAAGCCTGCTGCAGCGAAGACCTTGAATGGCGGTGCTGAATATGTGAAGAGATACCAATTGTTTAAGAACGCGAAAAAGCCAGCCGATGAAGTGGATGAAAAGAGGCCATTCTTGTGAAGACTCGATTTCATCAGTTGGATAGTCCAGAAATCTAATTTCTGATTGATAACGCAGACGCTTTTGGAAGAAAACGTACAAGCGCAATGTAAGATGTATTAAGGGCGAATTTGAGCTGCGGTCGAGAGACAATACCAAGAAATTGTTGAATCTTTTGATAAGACTGTTGTTGAAAAAATGAACAAGTGCTGTGCTTGAAGAGGGACAGGTTGAAGTTTGAGATCCAATTAACGATGACTCCAATCCGTGGCTCGCTAAATGGTTTAATGGGAGGTAGGCTCATCACTTCTAAGTGCGATGCAAGCTTTAGATGCTAGCCTATCATAAAGGTGAGGCTGCAACATCAGATTAATAACCAATGATCGAGTCGAATCAACAAGCAGCATGCCCGATATCAGTCTGAGCCTCAACATGTGACAAGCAGAAGAAATCAGTTCAGTACGAAAGCCGCATAAGAAAATTTCCAAATAGAGTGAGCTCTGTTTTCGGGATGATAATTGCTGAAAGCAATTCAAGAATGTTCAGCGCCACAGGAAAACCATTGAAAGGTCACCAGGATCTGCTTCGAGAATTCAGAGGTTATTAGGAGGAAATTCTCTGGTACGTGAGCGGCGGCGGAAGAAATTGCCATTTTGTCTTTAACAAGGGGCATCCAGGAATACTACAAATATTGGAAAACAGTGAGCAAGAATAGCACCATCCAGAATTTGAATATGTACATAACTGAGCGTAACAGGTTTCGGTCTTTTACTTGTGCTAGTACCGAAATAGCTTGCGTTCGATGCCCTGGCTAAGGACAAAGCCAAGTCTCCAATTTGTAGCGATGTGGTAGATGCTTGCAATTATCTTGTCCTTCAGGATTATTACTACTCAACAATACTCAAGTGGGTTGAACATTTCAAATTTGTGAAAGAAGAGCTTGTGTTCTGTCCTGAGTTTATGCTTTAAGACAAGCATACGATAGAATTGATGGTTTGATAGAGCAGATTATAAAGGAAAGTAATTGAGTTCTCGATGCTTATGCTTCTTCTGAGAAAAGACTACCGGACGAGGTTCGGAATGGGATTATACTGAGGACCAATCTGCTTCAAAGCTGGATCAGGAATGAACTTCACCTGGTCAGACAAAGGGAAGATTATATGTAGAACATGGAAAGAGCGAAAAAAATGCTAAAGCGAACCAACGGCAAGGTGGGTTTGATGAATCAGGGTGTGAGTTACCGCCCACTTTTGTCCCAGAGTCTCAAGGACGTGACGGGCTCCCACGAGAGCGTTCAATTCGATGGAGCTTTTATCAGAGGGTGAGACTGGCAATCTTGATCTGCTAAAGACCAGACTTAGAAGCTCAAGAATTTCACAACTACTGGACTTACCTTGAGGTTTGGGACCTTCTACATCTCAACATAATGCTTTACTGATCTTTACGACAGGATGATATCTCGATATGGATATTGAACCTGTCCATCTACCTCGCTAGTGCGATCGTCCAAATAATATCTTTCGTAATTCAGCCAAACTCGTCTCCAACGGACTTTTTGAGCGGTCTTCAAACAATGCTTACGCAAACACTATCAGCGTTCATGACCTTCGTTCTGACAAGACGGAATAGCCACCGCGCTTCCATGGGCCTTCGGTTCCAAATCTGGTTCGGAGTGACTTACATCTTGCCAGTTGTGGCTTTACTGATCCTGAAATGGCATGCTGAACTGAGTTCTTTGCTGAACTTTGTGCAAACTGCTGCAGTTGGGTATCTGCAACTCATACTGGCGATTCATACCAAGAGCGGTAGACTTCCGTGAATTGGGGAAAACGGGGTGTGCAAGAACTAAATAATGATCCCCATTGGCTTGGGAGCAAATTCCTATTGAAAAGATGGAGAATTTGGAGGTCGTCTTGGCGAGGTGGCCATTCGGGGAAGTGTTGGATCAGATTCAGGATTGAGAGCTTGGCCCCATCATGGCCTGGACCTGAATGGCTATGATCCCATCTCGAAACCCTTATCGCGCCATTATGTAGAGTTGTCTGCGAAACCATGGAAAATCTAACACTTTCGTTCCTTCCCTAGATTTGAACCAGGGTTTCTGTAACACATGAGGAGGTTGTATACCTGCGGCCTCAAACTTTCAGTCATTTGAATGCGACACTTTATATAAGCTCAATCGGTCTTTGGAACCAAACTTCGACAGCAATGAGTGAGATTGGCGAGCACTGGCATGATGTGAAAGCTCACAGGAAGGAAGAGAAGCTTGCAAAGGAAGCAAAGGAGGACAAGAAACAGCCGAGTCTTCCTCGAAAATGATGCTGGGACTGGATGGTGGTGAGTGGACCTCACTATGCGAAGGACCGGTCCTCTTTCAAATCTTACCGTCGAATAAATGCCACCGCACAGGGTATGAAGGTCATTGGAGTCAGCACAGTTGAGCTCAATGCCAAAAACCACAAGAAAAAACCAGGCGCAACCAAGCTAGTTTTGAGAGACGTTCTGTACATCCCAGACGCCGTATGCAATGGCTTCAGCGCGATGGTGCATGGGAGGGTAGCTTCAGTGGCTGGAGAGAATAACTCGATAGGGTTTGCTGATGAAGGGTTTGCTGGATACTTGGACGATAAGCAGATTTGGTACCGTTCTGATTTTTGCGGGCTCCCGAGACTAGTTCTCGATGCAGTTCCACAGGGAGATTCGGAGTTTCAGAAGAGAAAGGATGAAGGCGGAGCTTTGACGTTGAGCGTGTACCTGGCGGATGCTGAGTAAGACCACTTGGACGCAATTTTGAGAGACTAGTGAGCTTGTATAGCGTGGATTTGCCGGTGCTTTTTATGAACTGGGATCTTGTCGATAATATAGAGCCTGAGGATTGAGAAAAGCCCGGTTGTCGACTGTGGTTATATACCTTTAGATATGCTTATGGAGAGATAGAGAACACTGAACACAAGACGACGCCTGCGATTGACCGTTTGTATTTTCGCAAGAGAGTCATGACTAAAATGCATTGACTGATATACACTCATCATTTGTACGCCTCCCTTCCTCCATTCCAGAATTCGTGTGCCATCTAAAGGAACAGCGCCAAACCCAACGCACTTGCAACACTGACACCAACCACAACCCATCCAGTCTGAATAACCTGCTGGTTCTTGAACGCCGCTCCTGTGTCCCAGACCAAATGTCTAATACCATTAAAGCCGTGGAAAGTGAACGGCATCGCAAATGCAAACTTGGTCGCAATCTTCGCTGCCAGAGGCCAAGCACCGAACGCTGCAGCCATGCTGACGGAATCGAGGTGCCAGCCCAAGAGAGGAGCAACGAGGTAGGCGGATCCGAAGATGTAGAAGGCACCGGAAAGCGTGGCGCCTGTGATGCGGTGCGTGATGGAGGCGTACCATGTTATTTGGGGTCTGTAGATGGCGAGGTGGGGTGATGTAGGTCGATTCTTGCGCTGGGCGACGAGGATTTCGTAGGAATCGGCGGGGGTCATCTTTTGTGTTGCTACGGGTCTATCAGATCTGTCAGCTCATGGTCCTGTAGATGGGTAAAGCGCGTGTTCGTCCGTACCGAGTCTGCATCGATGATCCAACGGCCAGGGGAGCTGCCAACTTCTTCAATGCCATCTGCGAGGCAATTGAGGGCTGGCTGACTGCGACTGTGAGAACATTAGCTACTGTGTTAAAGCAATCGGATTGACATCGAAGTATGGTCGCATGGCTCGATTGATGGGGAGACGTACGCCTGCGCAGCGCTTGCTGAGTTGCTCTCTGCGCCAACATAGTGATTGAGTGGAGTGGGAGTGTCTCGATTCTCTCGTCGACAGTGGGCAAGTTGTATTGTTCGAAAGAAGCTCTTTCTCGATGTCGTCGTCGATTCTCAATTCGGAATCTACCGCCGTTCCTTCCTCGGCAACAATTGGACATTCCCGACCAATCACACCGGCAGAATTGGAAGGCACGCTAAGCCCGCTTCACGTGATCTCGAGATTACCTCGAAATTTTTGGCGCCAAAATTCTTTCTTCTTCCATGAGCATCAACCCATCACGCTGCTAGATCTTCAAAGTGGCAACGATGGTGAAATGGCCAGCCTTGGGCGTTATGTTCTTGGTACGGTCATACATGTGTTCTGAGAAGGAAGGTTCTGTCGTTAATCTCGACCTCGAGGATTCAATCTCGAGGTCGTTTCATTTTATGAACTACACACTGGTCAAGCAGCAGACGGGAAGCAGTGACGCTACTGAGGAGTTTATGCTGGTACATTTCTTTGGAGCAGAGAGCCTCATTGGCTTTCAGCAAACTTGATAAGAATTTTGGGAGCAATCTCTATTTCTACAACTTCAGATGAGAGCAAATTAATGGGAGTTGCAGTGCAATGACAGCCGATGGCAGCATGGATGTGCTTTCATCGTTGCATTCCGTGTACAATATTTGCTAGGATCTCTTCAACCCACCAGTCGCACCGTTCTTATTCATCATGAGCGCTGCAGTGACAGTTCAACGCGGCTCAATACCTCTCAATGGCTGAAGCTGTTCAAGTAGAGGGTGCCGGACCGGCTACTCCACCGCTCCTTGGTATCTTGAAATTTCCGATCTCTTTTGCACAGTAGGATTCAAAATTAAGTAACAATTTTGTTAGCTAACGAATCTATCTATCTTACCAATGGAAAGAGTATCATTGCTGAGAATTGACAATCGATAATGAAGTCCTTGATAATCGTCTTGATTGCACCGCCAGACTCGTGTCGGCACAAAGCTTGGTCGGGATCGCCACCGTCTTGACTGAAAGCATAGCTACTGTTGTACCGGTGGCAGCGACTTCGACATCTAGTGACATCGTGGCATCGGTGACGGCGTTAACCGAAAGCACAGCTACTGCTGTACCAGTGGCAGCGTCTTCGACCTCTAAAGGTACTGTGGTACCACTGGCGGCATAAAGTTCGACTACGAGTCCTTCAACGTCAATTCATGCCTCGTCTCAAGCGGTTTCTGTACAGGGGATCATTATTGTAGGAGCCACACTCACCTCATCATCGTCACCGACCTCAAAGAGTTCGAGCACGAGCACTTCATCAATCCCTCCTACTACGTTCGAAACGTCCCTACCGTCTTCCACAATATCAACATCATCGCCTACCACTTCCTCACCAGCGTCTCTTACAAGTACCATCTCCTCTGCTGCCCCTACACTAACTCAGACGTCGACGCCTACATCAAGTGGTGGGCTCACTAGTGGTGCCAAAGCAGAGATAAGAGCTGGCGCCTCAATTGGAGGTCTGTTCCTCAATATATTGACCTTCATGTACGGACGTCGGTCTGCGGGGAAGAGGGAGCCTGTATCAAGTACTGCGGGAAGGTGGAGCTTGAACTCGAGAGACCAAGAGGTGCGGAACTTGAAGCTGAGCCGTTAAATACCGAGGAGAAGGCCGAATTGGAGTCTCGTAGACGAGCGGCGGAATTGGAAGGCAAAGAGATTTGTCCGGTTGGCAGTTTAGGCGGGCGAATGAAGTTTGGCGCTGTAAGTGAGAGAGAAGAGCTAGACGCCAGAAGGAAGAGAGCGAGGGCCTTGTTTGAGATGGGCGGATAAGAACGAGTTAATGACGCCGGAAAGTCTGTTGACGCTACTAATCACCATGTGAGTCCGCACAACATCAAAGGATGCCATCGGCCACCGGCTGTCTGTGACGAGCTCTGTGATACGTTTTCAGTACTCATCTAATTACACCTCTTCTACACCTCGCCTCAATCTCCCTCATCACTCGGGAATAGCACTCGCATTCCCGCCCGCCATGCTCAACCCCAGCGTGGCTCCACCCTTTTGCTTGAACCAGTCCAAGAACTGAAACATACTCGCTTTTGGGTATCGTTCCAGCGACGTCTCATTCAAATACTGAAGTCCGAATTTAACGTGGCTTCCCGAAAACCACTCGAAGTTGTCAAAGATCGCCCAGCCGAAGGCGCCAGTCACATTCACCCCTAAGACGATTCCGATCAGCATTATTACCAAAGGACAAATGGCAGGAGAGGGAGGAACGAACGGCTTACCATCTTCAACCTTTGCGGCCAAAATATTATCCAGAAAACTCTGGTAGTAGTCCGCACGTCTCAAATCCCACAAAATCGTACTCAAGCTGTCCTGATCCCCCTCAAACGGTTCCGCAAATCCAAACTCAGATACCACAATATCCCCCACACTCGGAAACAACTCCTTAGTAATCACACTTAAAAACCTTCTAATCGCAACCGGGGTACTATACAACCAACTCACGCCATTATCCGCCGCCGGGCCCAACGGGAACCCATCTGCCGTATCACTTGTACTTCCTGCACATTCAGGAAAATTAGGATCACTTGCATTCGCCGCGCATGCGGCTGAGCCTTCCTCAATACCGTAAGCAAGGTAGCCTGTATACCCATCAATAGCAAAAAAGTCACAAGACCCCTTGATCATGTCCTTCTCCGCCTGCGTGAAGTTCGGCAGCATACTGCCCAACGTCTCCTTCAACATATCACTATAGTCCCCATCGCGCCAACATCCTCCAAACCACCCGAGCGCGAACTCGTAGTTCCGGGCCACGGAATCGATGTCTGCGGGTGACGAGGCATTGCGGGCTTCAAAGTAGTTGCCTGAGTTCTTGAAGGAGATGCGGCCTTTGCCTTTGAAGACTTCGTGGTACCATTTGGCGACTTTGGCGTGTGCGAGGATGGTGTAGTGGGAGCAGGCGATGCGAGCGGGGAGGCCGCCGGTGATGCCGTGGTAGGCGGGGTAGTTGCCTTTGTTATTGCCGGCGGGGTAGTATTCGTATTGCCAGTTGCAGTATTGTGCTTGGGTGCTGTTAGAAGGGCGTAGTTGAGTGAGGTGGGAGCGGCTTACGCTCGTTGAATGTATACCAGATTGGTACGTACTCGTCGTACCGGCTGATGACGAAGGTGGCATAGTTGAAGTAGTCGTCAACAATTCTCTCATCTGTCCATGCACCGTAGGAGTTGAAGAGGGCGAGAGGGGTATCTAAACTAAGTCAGCAGTGGAAGAATGTGGAATAGTTTAAAAAATACCCCAATGAAACAAAGTGACCACTGGCTTGATTCCTGCTGCAACCATGCTTGCAATCACATCATCGTAGTGTGCCACTCCCTGCTCATTCAACGGACCACTTCCAAAGGGAAAAAACCGAGGCCTGCAGTTTCAATGTCACTCAGTTTGGATCTAAAAAACCTTGAGGAGACTTACCAGGAAAAAGACGGCGAAAAGTAAGGAACTCCCAAATTTGCCAGTCGTGCAAAATCCTGTTTGTACAGGTAATAGTGGCTTGCAACCACATCCCCAGTCGAGTTATCCGCAACAGCACCATAGTCTCTGTGTGCAATCAAGTCCCATATTGAAGGTCCCTTTCCCTCGTCCTTGGCCGCTCCCTCGACTTGGTATGCACTCGATGCCAGTCCCCAGATGAAATCGTCTGGAAGTTTGTCGGAGTTTAGACTGGCGTCATAGGTTGGGATCTGGATAGCATTAGAATTGTAGATAAAATATGACTTCTGAGATTACCTGAGGGTGCATAACTCCCGGCCGCGGATACACAGATGGCTCCGGTGTTGGAGACACAGTAGTTGTGATTGGTCCAACTGCTATACTGCCAACTTGGTTCCATAGCATTGCCAACTCTTCGTTCGAGTAGTCGTATGAAAGGGTTGTTGTCGCCGCAGAAACATTGTAGACCTTTGAGGAGTAGTTTCCTGCCGCAGCGAAAGTGATAGATGCAAGTGCAGCACTCGTAGTGTTCGTCACAGCAATTACTCCTGGAAGGAGCAATGCACTGAAGGCACACGAAAGACTGGAGAATAACATTATGAAATTAAAAATTGTCTACAATCCGCAATTGAGATCGCCTAATTTTGTGGCGGGGTAATGGTGTTTATAGCTGCGGGGAGCCGCAAGCTCCAAGCTCTGAATGATCTCATGTTGCGCAGATTTAAACTTCCCTTTCTCCGGATAAATGAATATATGCAGATGTTAGGATAAAAATGCCAAGAGTGGCCGAATTGACATGGATTCCATGTAAGGGCCATGAAGCTGTTGGAAGAGAATAGGAAATGCTTGCCTGCTCTAACAGAAATAAGAGCTTCATAAGTCGGAACATGATCCTCCGAGGACTAAAGATGACACGATGTGCATCTACTTTCTGGTTCACCCGTAGTAAGGCCGTTGGCAGTTCTTGTTCCTGCAGTAACTCAATCGAATGGACTTGGCGACATCTTGGTAGTACAGAGGTATCAGACGTCGAAAGAGAAGAGCATATTGACCCCGCACCAACCCTGGCCACTCGGCACAATGGACTCCAAAGTTTTTCCATCCGCACGAACATTCGAACTGAAGGATGTCGGTGAGGCCCAATATAGAGAAAGTATAATTAATAATGGAAAGAATACTTCATATATATATGATGCTTTCGAAAATAGACTTGAGGCTCAGCTTGCTGTCAAATCAGGGGAGTGCAAGTCAGCCACATCCACCCACTCGGAGAAGGAAGAAAGCTGCCGCGGACGTGCCAGTCGAACTTCGACATGCAACAAAAGATTGGGCGATCCAATGAAAACCAATGCGGGAGTGGAAGTGTGCTTCCCCTCCCAGACTTCAGATTATGCACGCCGCGCCGCGAGAGGCGTGCAACAAATTTGTTTGACAGCAGAGCAGAACAGAGCAGAAGCACATGACTTGGCCACGCCCGAGAAGTGCCAAGAAAATATCTACTTCAACTTAAGTGTCTAAAGAGGTGGGGCAATTGTGAGAGGAGGAATTTCAAATCTAACCTTGGAATGGAACCTGTAATGGAAGTATATCCTGAATGGTCATGTGATCTCGGTCCCGAAATTCGAGGTCCTTAGTGTCGGGCCGACGTCTGCGTCTGCTTTTCCCTCGCGCAAAATCCAGAACCCGACGGATCTTTGGTTCCAGCCATCAAAGCCTCTCAGCGGACGCATGCCTGACTCGAGTGAGTCCAGAGTCGAATCGAATCCGTCCCCTTTTTCTTCATCTCACCTGGCGGCCCAGTTCGGGGCGTGAATCCAAGCAAATTGGACTTCTGTGAAGTTTCTACGCATTCGATGTCTTTGCGCCGGTTAAAGACTCATGCAGGTGGCTGGCCCAAACAAGATGGCATCCAAAGCCTTTCCAATCACCAACTCTGTGGAGACGAGCATTCTAGCGCTCGCTCGCCGCACCCGCGGGGTCGAAGACATTCTAGTCCTTGTTGGGGAGAACTACAGGGGCAGCGCCTGGATCTTAACCCCAAGCTGGCTAACGTCCGCTTAATCGAGCGAATGGGATCAGCACCCCCAACGACTTCCAGGTCAAGCGGATGAAAATTCTGCCAGTGGTGTGGGGTAGCTCCAGTTACTCATCCGCTCGTCGGCCAGCCCAGAGAAAGCTCAAGCTCTCCAGGTGCCAGGGCGGATGAAGTTTGCTCCAACCCCATACCCCAGATCTTCATAAGAACCTCCAGCTTCCAAGCTTCTTGTTCTGGGGTCAAGCTTTCTGGGAACGACAAGTGTTAGAAGTAGCTCGTTGACTCTTCTTACATACATCGTCTCCATTTTTAGTTCATTGCGGAAGTCAACAACATCCCAAGATGGGTATGTTCACCAAAGTTGAGGACAGGCCCACTCCGGCCTCTGTCTACAACTGGAGAGTCTATGCCTGCGCGGCAGTCGCTGGCTCTGCAGCTATCATGATTGGTTACGACAGTGCTTTCATCGGTACTACACTCGCTCTTCCATCCTTCAAGAAGGAATTTGCGTTTGCCAAGCTGTCCACCGATGCGGTCAACCTCCTGAACGCCAATATCGTCTCCTGTTACCAAGCCGGAGCCTTCTTCGGAGCCATCTTCGCCTATATCGCAGCCTACTTCATGGGTAGAACCTCAGGTCTTGCCATCTTCAGCGCCATCTTTGTTCTCGGATCTGGTCTTATGCTCGGTGCCAATGGCGAGAGGGGTCTTGGGCTCATCTACGCTGGAAGAGTCCTCGCAGGCCTCGGTGTTGGTGGCGCTTCCAACTTGGCTCCCATCTACATCTCAGAAATTTCACCTCCTGCCATTCGAGGACGACTCGTCTGCATGTTCGAACTTGGGTGGCAAATCGGTGGACTTGTCGGCTTCTGGATCAACGTTAGTCCTTCACCTCCCCATATTGATTTGCAACATGCTAACATGTGACTTTCAGTACGGAGTCTCGCTTCACCTTCCATCTAACCACACACAATGGCTTATCCCATTCGCCATCCAGCTCATTCCATCTGGACTCCTCTTCATTGGCAGCTTCTGGCTTCATGAATCGCCTAGATGGCTCTTGTCTAAGGGCCGCCGAGAGCAGGCCATTAAGAGCCTCACCTGGATCAGACAACTCGACGAGAACGAAATCTATATCAAGGAGGAATTATACGCCATTGACTCCGACAACGAGAGACAAATGGCAAACGGCGGCATGGGCTTTTGGCAACCATTCAAGATCCTCGCCCGCAACCGACACATCCAGTGGCGCTTCTTCCTTGGAGGTTCTCTCTTCTTCTGGCAAAACGGTTCGGGTATCAATGCCATCAACTACTATTCGCCAACTGTGTTCAAGAGCATCGGCATCGTCGGTACCAACACCTCTCTCTTTACCACTGGTCTCTTCGGTGTCGTCAAGACCGTGTTCACCATCATCTACCTCATTTTCCTCATCGATCAGTACGGTCGTCGTCGTCTCTTGATGATCGGAGCTGCAGGTGGAAGCCTGTGCCTTTGGTACGTCGGGTCTTACATCAAGATTGCTCAACCGGCTTTGCACCCAACCGCTACACTCCCACCCTCTGGCGTGTCAGCAGTCTTCTTCTTCTACCTTTGGACCGTAAGTTGCCTCCCTCATCCCTTTCCCTCCTCTCAACTTACTAACACCTGCGGACTAGGCCTTCTACTCCCCAACCTGGAACCCCACCCCCTGGGTCCTCAACTCCGAAATGTTCGACACCAACGTGCGCACCCTCGCGCAAGCCTTCGCCGCCGCCAACAACTGGTTCTGGAACTTCATGGTATCCCGCTTCACACCTCAAATGTTCCAAACCATGGGCTACGGCGTGTATTATTTCTTCGCTTCGCTCATGATCATCTCAGTCGTCTTCGTGTACTTCTTGATCCCCGAGACTAAGAATATTCCTCTTGAAGGTATTGATCGTCTGTTTGATAGACGGTTGAAGGCGAGCCAGGCGCATGCGATTGTGTGGAAGGAATTGGCGGAGGAGGAGGAGGCGCTGCGTGTGGGTTTGACCCAGGCGAGCGAGAAGGAGGCAGCGGTTACGCAGATGGAGCAGGTTTAGATTAACTGAGTAATCACTCGTAAGGGTCGAGTGAGTAGGAGTGTGGGCAAGGTCACATATGCGAATGGTTGTGTAATTGTTTTTAACGAATGATAGTTCGATAGACATGAACTGCGATGAAGTGTTCTCAATCCCGAAAATTCTTTCTATGATACCATGACCTCCGTCTGAACTGGCACTCGGTGTATGGTAGTGTTCGTAGGGCTCGCCATCTCCATCTTCCACTACCGTGCTCATGCAGCCATCCTCGGTTGAATGACAAAGAGAACTTACAAACACCATTTACAAATCGTGTATCCCAAAATAAGCCCCCTCATCTCAACAATCAAGCATCCAACAGATCGATTAGCTCAGTTGGTTAGAGCGTAAGCTTTATCACCATATTGCTCTTCATAACTAACGGCTTCCAGATGGGGCTAACGCCAAGGTGTAAGTTACACAACAGCAATCAATAAACTCAACGACTAACATTTGATATAGCGCGGGTTCGACCCCCGTATTGACCGAAATCAACGGAGCTGGTCCAATTTCAGCAGCTTCCTTTTTTGGAATTTGTTTTTGGAGTTGAAGATGAAGGTGTTGTGGTAAGCTGGCGCAGCTCTTACCTCGAGCGAGAGTACTAATATTGAATCGTGGAAGCAATAAGCGGAGTTTCCCGGTGTATTAGAAGTTATTGACAGGGTTCTCTCACGCATTCTTTAGCCCAGATATGGAAGTAATGAGCGGGGCTCCCTGGTGTATAATAAGTTACTCGCAGGGTTCTCTCGCACATTCTTCACCACCGCTTAGTTTCCCAACCAGAGCCTCTTTCGACCCATCACTTCAACTTCTCACATTTACTTGCAAGTTCTTTTTCTCCCCTCCAATAACCTCGTTTAAAGTGTGGCATGCGACAAAGCAGATGCGACTCGCTACTCAAGTGTACCGATGAAGACGCTTAGACGCATGGTGCGACAAATAGGAACCAGTATGGCGGATTTAATCGCAAGCCATTTAAACAAGCCGTATTGACGAATATCCTCATTACGAACTGGAATACAGGAGAACTGTGATGGCAAAATTGGGACTGAAAGAAAGCCAGAATGATTAAACAACTATTGTGCCAGTGAATGTGATATAAGCGAGCCCCTTTCTTTGAAATGCCGTCTTCGGAATGAAACATTCTGATGCCAAATCGCTACCACTTTGGTAGTGGCTTATTGGAGTAAATTATAGATTCGAGTCTTTCATCTCTCTATTACCTGCATTATCTACCTCATAGCTCTACCATTATCTATACCACCACCTTAACCCAACGGTATAAAAGCTCTTGCCGTCCCTCCTCCTCACGCAGAGCACTTATAGTCACTCATAACTTGTTAACGATAATACCAAACCGGCTTATCCTTCCTCCTACCCTATCTTCTCTTCTGTTCCTCATCTTTCCTTCTACATGCAGCGCACTTCTCCTTCAAGTACAGAGTCTCTGGTGACTGGTCCTTCAAGTCGCACAGGATGCCGTCCTCTTGAGCGTATTCGCAAGGAGAGGGGTTTTCATAAGGCTCATCATGTCCGCATGAGTAGGACTTGAGATAGTGGGTGCACATTCCGATACGTTAGCTGGTTGATATCTTGGTCGTTGGGCTTAACGATGTGTGGCTCGGTTTGATTTGGAGATTATATGTGTGGATGCTGTTGATAGGCTGGTGCTATTTCTAGATATTGTGAGAGATGACGCTTAAAGATCTTGAAATTATGAAGAATGACAGGAGAGCAGATCGGGAGATATTTATGCGTTTTCGATTATGTGTTAGGATACCGAAGATGGTATAAGAATATGCATATGTTACTCCATCCCGAGATGATTCAACGAAAATTGAGATGGAGTTGGAATTCCTGAACTCATGAATAACAATATCTGTTGATTATCATGAGTGTGTGCAACACATCCAAAATTTCATCTGCAATTCCTTGAAGCAACTATATATTTCATGCTTGTCAACTAGCTCGGCGTATATCTCCTCTCTCTCTCATCCCCACTCTCCCTATCATCTCACTCAACTCCCCGTCTCCTTGCTCACCTGTAATACAAGACAGGCTTCCCTTCCCTCCTATTCTGTCTCCTCTGTCTCTCCTGCTCTTTCCGCCTACATGCGTCACTCATGCACCTCACTGCCCAAGCTGCTGAAGCCTGATCTCACAGGAACCTCTTACTGCATCTTGGCCCCTCCCCTTCAGTTTCGCTTTGACCATCTTCGGTGGGGATACTGGTGGTGGTGGCGCAACTTCATCCTCCTCCTCAAAAGCAAAACGGTCCTGCACAGGTCTCAGAGGACTTGCTTGCGGTTCGTTCCCTAATGTACCACTCTCCTCTTCCATTCCCACACCCGAGTCGAGACTCTCTCCACGTTCGTGACTGATAATACTTCCCTCTCGCTCCCTCTCTTCCAACCCCTCTTCGAACTTCTCTCTTCTCACGCCCAAGTCGAAAACCCATTCTTCCAACCCTCTCACTTGTTCAGACACCTCGATCTCCTCTGTGTACTCCTCCACCAAATCCGCCAAATGGACCAAGGTCTCCGCTTCCTCCTGCATTATCACTACCAGCTTTGTTAAGGCGTTTAGTAGCTCGTCTTCTTCTCTGACAATTGTGTGCTCATCCATGATCGTGTTTATAATTCCCAGCACTTCTTGCAGCAGCGAGGTCATTTTCGCAGGCGCAACGGATGATGGTGACGGTGGTGGTGGTTCTTGCTTCGGAGTTAGTAATGTTTGGAAAGGAAATGCAAAAGGTGGTGGGTCGGTGGGGGCGTGTGGTGTAAGGGGACACATCTTGACTTGTTGTTTTGACGGAGTTTCTGGAGGCAACCGGTGTGATGTTTGCGCCACAGCGAAGACGATAGGTACTTCTTCGTCTTCGATCTCTTCGTCTGACTCCTCCTCAATAAAAGGTGGTAATGTGGATGAGAGAGTCCTTCAATGATTGTTATTCGTAAGTGTTGGGGGAGGTGGAGGAGGAAAGTGGTTCGCGTGTTGATGTCTGGAAGGGATGGGCCTTGTGTTCATGGACTTTCCACATACTGTCAAAATAGCAACGAGAAGGAGGCTATGCTGTTGCGCAATAAATATAACGAAAGCAGCCCTGACCTATTATTATGGTTTAAAGGGACTAGACTCTGTAGCTGATAAGTCGTTGACGAAGCCCTTATAGGAGATATACACTCGTGCATAAAACTCGCCCACCCAACAACAGACGTCATTTCCTCGCGCATGGTTAACAGAGAAACGCGATCAATGCGGGCGGGGCCGCGGGGAATTAATTCAAGTGTTATGAGATGTTTTAGTCTTGGAGCCCAGTAGATGGATGCGATGTTCTCGCGTATCGTGGGGAGGTCCCTAGATTTGGTGATCCTCGCGGGGTGCTTCCCTGTCGCGGACGCCAGCACATAATAGGGGCCGTTACAGAACTTAAGCACCGAGGGCTGAGTAGAAATATGACGTTATTGGGCTGCAAAGATTTAGAAAACTGGCTCGAAGCATAAATTGAAAGTCTTGTTCATTTTTGAGAGTGAGTGCACTGCATCTCGAATAGAATTAGTATCTTAGAAGAAAGGAAAGCGAAGCTCTCATTGACTGAGTCTGGAAAGTGTTGTACAAAAACGTAAGAAACACATGAAGATGAAAGGGAAACAATGTTCAGGTATATAATGAACCATTGAACGCCGAACATTAAACCTCCAAAACTTCCACCCTGCTACTACCCCTCTTCTCGCTCATCGTCCCATGCTCCGAGAGCTCAAACTTAGGCTTTTGCTTTTCTTTCGCACGACTATCCAGTCGCCATATATAGAATTTCAAAGCCTCCATCTTCGCAATTAGAACGAGCGGGCTGAGCAATCCCCCGCCTAGAGCAATCCAAGTTGCTGGCGGAAGGATGCTTTGCAGAGCGCAGAGACTGACACTGGAGAGATCTGTGAAGCCGGAAAGAAGAGTGAAGTGGGCAAGTATGAGAAGGATTGTGAAGTTGACTTTGTGAACGAGCTTCAGTGGATCTTCGAGAGTAAATGGCGGGCCGTGGGGTGATAATGGCCCGCGTTGACGGATGAGGTGCGTGGTCACGCCCGCAATGAGAGTTTGTAGGAAGACAATGAGGCCGAGGACCTGGAGAAAACATATTAGTGCAGTGTTCGAGACTAAACGATGAAGATGAGAATATACCTCATGAGCAGTAGAGAAATGTTTACCGCCGCCACGAAACGCGACGCCAAATACGAATGCGAGGAGTGAGAGCGGGAGAATAGTGTACCCGAGAATGGTAAGCCATTTCGGAATTGCAGGCTGGCTCGGAGACTTGACGCGGAGGAAATAAGTTATCCGCATACCGCTCAGAGTGATGAGCAGAATAGGAAGAAGTGTAAAGTACGCAATGATTGCGAATAAGACTATGCTGGTGAGTATTAAGCCACGGATTTGAGTAGAGAGAGGCCTTACTGTGAAGGACAGCAAACACCGCAAATTTCACCACACCAATGTCATTGATCGAGACTGACATGATGCCCTGAGCTGGGTTGAGACTGTATGTGTTTCCCTCATTCTCGAGTATGAATACCTGATCAGGTAAAGACGTGTTTGTTTTCGTCACCTGCGAGGTCAAGGAATTCAAGTTGACCGTCTTGCTGTCCACAAGTCCCAAGAACACGCCAACAAGACCCCCAACGCCTTCGCAAGTGAGCGCATTTACTCCGCTCTGTAAGAGGGGATTTATAGTCGATGCATTCAGTGTAGCGAGCAGTGAAGCCAGATCTGTGACATTAGTCGTTCCTGTTGTCCGTCTGGCGATGCTGACAGAACGAATACCATGAATATTTTCAAGGGATCTTGAAACTCCAAGGGAGCGCTTGGATTTCGTTGAATTTGAATTTGATTGTCCCAAAATCTGGGTTACCAGCTTTGCTCCTTCGGAGCCAAGACCCTGTCCAAAAGCTGTGGCAGCGCCGCCAACCGAGTCGTTGAAAGTGGATGTATCAGCTGATATGACCTGCAAAGACGATACGGTTGATCCCACACCAGAAACGAGGCCAACAGCAAGGCCCTCGGCCACCTTGGGAATGTTGATATGGGACAGTGACAGCCCGGAAGTGGAGGCGCTAGTATTTGTCGCTGTGCTTGCTGCACTGAAGAGACCAGCTAGTTTGGTGACAGTACCGTTCTCGAGAAAGCTTGATACCAGGCCTTTAGAAAAATCCTGGGCAATCCCAGGAACTCCGCTGGCGTTCGAGTTCGTATTTTGTTGGAGCCCGAGACCAATAGCTGCACCCTGTCCAATTCCAGCTCCAAGCCCCTCCCCAACCTCTGCAATATTGATTGACATGTTGCCCATAACAGATCCTGTCAATCCGGAGACTAACGCAGGGAGCGAGGACAGCGAAAAATTGGTGCTGCCTAAGAACGAAGCCGTGAGACCTTGACCAAAGTTCCCGGCAAGACCATTGAGGCCAGAGGTATTAAACGTGGATGCATTCGAGTCCGTGGTAGTAAGCTTCAGTCCGGATGCAGCCCCCCCTCCAAGTCCTTGTGCTAGTGCCAGTGCAACTTGGTTCACAGTTCCATCACTCAAAGCTGAACCGATACCTCCAGAAACATTGACGGCACCGAGAAGAGTCGAGGTGAGACCAGAGCCCAGATTCTCAGCAAGTAGGCTTATGCCAGTCGCAGTGGGCATTGCTGGAACTTGCATTTTAAGGCCTGTGAGGGCTCCACCAGCAATCCCCATCCCCAGGAACTTTGCTGGTGTTGCTAGACTATCCACTAGTGATGAAGTGTTTCCCCCAACAAGGTCACCCAGGAGTGAGGTAATCCCCGATGTCAGTCCTGACGAAACGTCCGTAGTGTTGGGAAGAATACTACTGGCCAACCCGCTGAGGAGTGATGAGAGGCTTCGGTCGTGTACTTTATCTCGAGTCTGCAGGTGCCTGTTATAATTGTCGATGAGTGCATTGAGGTGATAGGTTGGTGGTGGGGGCGTAAGTATTATTTTTGAAGTATAAGAAAACAGTGCGGTCGAAAGACCAGCGAAGAATATGATTTTCAGGGCCAAAATTAGTGACTTGGATGGCCCCGAAGGAGCATCAGTTTGATGAATACCCATGGCTGGAAATGAATAGAATGGATGTAGTTGATGGGCGTGAAATGACACAGTCTTATTTATTTCAACAAAGAGACCATAGCAAGACCAAAGATACATAAAGAACATCCAATTTGACAGGCGCTATGATCAACGACTAAGAAGGGAAGTGAGGATCTCATCAATGTTTCTACGACCCCAGGCTCGCATCGATCAATTGAGGAACCCTTATCAAGAGTTTGGATCTTGTTCTCCACTTTTCAAGGATTCGAGAGATCAACATCAAATCAGATTCAATCTTCAAAAGATCTTTCTTGTGATGTTTGTATCTGGATGCTCTGTGCTATCGCGCAGCTCGAGTAGATCAAACGACAGAAACGTCTCTGAGTCCTGCTGAGCGAATGAAAGAACTGAAGACACCTGAACCTCGTACCATGCGAGCAGTGCCGGAAAATCCGATCCAACAGAGCAGTTTGCAGATTCACAATATCAGGGGAGCCTGTGGCGAAGCAACTAGCCTCACACTGGGTGACAGCTGTCAGACTCTATGGGTGGACTTGCGATTGCTTGCGACGCCGCTTGGAGTTCAAACCAATATCATTGAAAAGCGCAGGAGCTCATGCTAACGAAAACCTGAAACAATTCTGCAGCAGCAGAAGCAAAGTGTGAGTGGAGAACGAACTTCGAGCTTGGAAGTTGAGGGCATTGTTGGAATATTTTCTGGCGAGATGCGTTCGGTTTGTTCTCAGTTTAAGTTAGTAAGTTGATTAACTAACTTTGCAAAAAAAAAAAAAAAAAAGGCGTTTGGATGTGAATTAGCTTTAGCTATCGCGATTATGACGGACGGATGTGAGCAATCAGACTGGACACAATAAAGCATGCATCAAATGGTGGAAAGGCGCTGGTGGGGAATGAAACAGTGTTCCTGTTTGAGATTCGCGTACGTCATGCGAGATTCAAGATGGCTTCATGATCGGACGGGTGCATGCGAGAGTTTCACGGAAACCCTTGGAAGGATATTTGTGTTCTACATTCGTGCCGGAGTCTATTGTTTGAGCATCTGAGGTTGAGATGATCGAAGGTTATCTCAAGAAGGTTCGAGGTGGACCATCTCTTCACAGTCAAACTCTAACCTAATTGGGACAGGTGCTATCGCTTGGTAGACCAATCGTACAAACTGCCAGAAAACACGAAGCACCATGGGTACACAAGGTCACGGCTTTTCTTAACAGACAGCAGAACCCCTGAACAATTCCACACTGCAGTGAAATGACTTTTAAGGTCACAGCGTTCGAGCAAGCCTTTGCTGCTCAACCAGAGAAAAAGGGTTGCGGGCCACGTGATACCGCCCTTCACCCACCAGGGCAAGGGCAAATCCTGGTCTGTCGTGCCAGAAATCCCTAACGCACCCACTTATCATATTGCTCTTTGCAAGTCATGAGTATACTTTTGTTGGTATCGACCACCTCGAGAAGAGAGCTCTCAAATCAGCTTCGTGGGCGTTGGGTCTCGTGGGCGTTAGGCGCTGCTTAGTCAATAAAACAGGGTCTTTGGTGCTACTCTCAACCTCACCTTCTCTGTGTTCAGAGTGCTCCGTACATGAAGAACAAGAACAGCATCATTTTCCTCTTAGAAATTAAATTTATGGCAACAGGAGATATGATATCTTTAGTGTTCAAATATTCCTCGATCTCAACAGCAGTCTTCGTCAGCCTGTACGCCAGCCTGCTCGGGCTGCTCACGTTGCCTTCCTTCCAAGCGCATGTTGTCTATCTACACAAAGTCCAGATGACCTGGTTCAGCGACCTCAATGTCCCTGAGAATTTTGGCTTCTTGCGCAATCAAGTCACACCATTCTCAATCAAGACATCTGATGGTGAACAGCTTTACGCTTGGCATGTTCTCCCCGTTGAACTGTATCGCAAGCACGAGTCGGCTCTTATCGAGGAACCCATTGGATTCGTCTCTGACATCACTTTAAGACTGGGCTTTCAGCTTCTACGGGATAATCCCGATGCACGGTTGATTCTTCACATGCATGGAGCTGCTGGGACTGTCGGATCAGGCTACCGAGTGCCCAACTATCGCGCTCTTTCGGCAGGGCAGCCTGGAAAGATTCACGTCTTGACGTTTGATTATCGAGGGTATGGCCGCAGTAGCGGCACACCAACTGAGAATGGAATGATGCTTGATGCTCTGACGATTGTCGATTGGGCTATGAATGTCGCTGGAATCCCCGCTTCCCGCATCCTCGTCTTTGCCCAATCCATGGGCGCTGCTGTAACCATCGCCATCTCGAATCATCTCGCACAACAAAATCCTCCTGTGGTATTTGTAGGGACCGTTCTGGTCGCACCATTTGTTGATGTGGCAACTCTTGCATCAACCTACCGTGTGGGGGGGATCATTCCCATCTTATCACCTCTTGCAGCTTTCCCGACACTTTTCAACAATCTGCAACGCTTCGTTCGAGATAAATGGTTGAGTAAGGACCGTATTGCACAGTACGTACGGGTGAATGAAGCCAACGGGGAGAAATATCGCCTGACTCTCATCCATGCTGAGGATGATTATGACGTTCCTTGGCATCACACTCCAACCCTCTTCTGGCATGCTGTCAGTGCTACGCTACCTGCGGGAATAAGCCGTGACGAGTCGAAGAGAGATCTCGGCGCTGCTGGATCTGTCATGGAATGGCGTACGGAGAACGGAGTTATACGGGAAGAGATCCTGAAAACCGGGTTGCACGACGTTATCATGGGATATCCCGTGATAACTATGGCCGTTATGCGCATGTTTCAAGCTGTGGATTCATCGTTTACATGTTAAGCTACACCATAGCAAAGTGCCAGGTCCAGATACAAGGTTGGTGTATCAAAATCCAGGGGTGCAAGCCATCTTGGAGGCTTGCAATGTTTCGCATGAGCGCTCCCCTGCAGAGATACCAGATTCACCTATCATCATTGGATGTGTGGATACAGATGAGCTGGGGTCGATGCACCTCGATGGTCCCCGACGAGTAGAATCGCTCAATTAGGCGCTGCCGACAGGGGACCAACGGGTGCGCGGGACTCTACGCCTTGATCTTCAAAAGCTACTGAGACCCCTGGATCGGTACGGAGATAATCGATGGTGTCACCTTCCGTTTCGGCCCAAACCTCTTTCCTTGCGTTGTTGCTATTCAGATTCCCGAGACATGGTCTATCGGCTCAGTCGCAGCTTTCAGGCCCATCAATACTTGTGCGACTTGTCAACATGACAGCAGTCCCATGCTGAAAAGAGCAAGAGACTTTTGAGTGATTGAATCGAAGTACTTTTCGGGGTTATTCTACCTTCTAACTATATAGTGTATTTACCATCTCTGCGAGAAGGAGGCAAATTATCCAATGAAGCGAGATCCCCACTGGAAGTGTTGTACCAGACTTGGCTTTAGATTTACCTCCTTCCGTATCAGCTGTGCTCGTAGCTACGGTATCATCACCTGCTGAAGTAGGTGAGGCTATCGAAATGATACCAGAAGTACTTCTACTGAGTCTTGGATCATTTCTTATACCGATGACTGTGGTACTGTTAGGTAATTTCTATGTTATCTTTCACAAGACTCACCAGAGGCAATCGCACCAGCAATATTGTTGACAGCACCTGTCGTTGACGCACCAGTCTTCACCAGCGTCGGAACAGCAATTGTCTCACACCTCCACCAGACATCTGAATCACAACGCCGTTCGCTCTCAGATTTGCAACATTATTATTGGCCATTGTAATAGGCGATCCCCCTTGGCGTTTAGCCACCAATTACAACCTTTTGTCCTCCGCTTGCATTCGCTGCGGGAAAGGATATGGTGGCCCGTCAACGGTGGCTATGATGCCTCCAGGAACAGGAACGACAGCGGCCGTAGAAAGTGCAAATGAAGAAATCATGCCTTCAGGATACTAGATTTCAAGACCTGAAGGTCCGAGGGAAGCAACGATGTTACCAGATAGTGCGACGGGTGGGCCATTGACGCTCACAGTCTCGCCTTGGATGACCACAGTTGAAGCTCCTGATGACGCAGAGATGACCAGACTGGGCAGGCAAAGCTGCTGTGTTCAAGGCAACTGAGTCCTGCCCACTAATGACAAGCCCAGAAGGTGTGAGTTTGATG
Source organism: Cairneyella variabilis (assembly GCA_001625345.1). Lineage (NCBI taxonomy): Eukaryota > Fungi > Ascomycota > Leotiomycetes > Helotiales > Cairneyella > Cairneyella variabilis. The sequence continues at coordinate 27,678 of AYLM01002872.1, forward strand.
GCAGTTGAAGAGACCGTGATAGCAGGACCGTTCAGCGATGCTGTGTGACTTCCGACAATCACTGTAGATGCTCCAGGTGTGGCATACACAGTCTGACCCGCGATGGTGACTATTGGGACTAGGAGTATCGGTGGGAATTGCACATATGCACTTGATGAACCACTTCCAGCGATGAAGATCCCTGACGACCCAACTGACGTGAAAACACGGTTGTTGTTTGAATCAGTCAAAATTGCTACAGAACCTGCGGCCACCTTTGATCCATCGCAAAGGATGACTTTGTCTGAGCCTGGTAGGGTACTGATGGTGTTTGCCCCAATTTTTGCAATAGTGTTAGCGACTGTAAGTGTTGAGTTCTGACTTGTATTTCCCTGACTGGATATCATGGGACCTGTGTCTTGGTTGGAGCCTGAAGCCGAGGTGATTGCTTGTGTCTGATATTTCAGTGCCGATATGGCATTTTTACCCCTTATTTTAGTGCCCCGCAAGCACTACCACTTTCTGCTAGCTATTACGTGTTCTCCTAAGTTTCACTGACTAGGATTATCACTATATATACTTAGTTGGTTCTTACATAGAGAAAGGCAGACAGTTTTCATTTCTGGCCACACCAATTATGTAATCACGTGACTATCTGCTCGATAGCCCATAAATAAAATCAAATAAATGGATAAGACGTCGGCTTGTCATCGTCGAAGATGAATCTCTCGGCCAGATGACGACCATATCAGCTTTCGAATAGATTTCGCCCACCTTCGCAACTTGGGAGCTGCGCTCAGCATCGTCCTTTTGATTGATGTAAACGGCATCGATCCAGAGCGATTGAGCTACGTCTTCCGAGTTGACCTGCACAAAGCCGGCAGTTGCTGTGTTTTCCAGCTTTCTCAAACAAGTGTAGAAATTTTCCGTGACGGTGAATGACCCCCCATCGAGCTCAATCACCCGGTCCACATCACGACGACCTCACATGTAAGATAGCGCCATGTAGTGAGTGCTAGGACTCGAGAGCGGTGCTGAAAATTGTCGGATATTTCAGTACTAAAACGGTAGTCTTACCCCTAGTTTTGATGCTACGCAAGTACTACCCCTTTCGGTTAGCTAGGACTTGTTTTCTTAGGTCTCATTGACTAGGATCATCACTATATATACTCAGTCAATCTTTCCATAGAAATGCAGACATCTTTCTCCACGCATTTTTCAACATTCAGCAATCACGTGATTATCTACTCGATAAAAATAGTCTGCCTCGAATCATCTCATCGGGATTAGATGAGCCCCTCTGTGGGAGCAGCTGAAGGAGCCGTATGTGATCAGATGAGGACGGAAGCTCTTGATATTGATATGGTAGACTTGCCATTGTGGTGGTGGGCAAGCCGAGGTGTATAACAGCAATTCGGAACTGGTTGAAATGACGAGCAAGTTCAAATGGCACATAATGCTTCCCTGAGATTTGGGATCATGTTGCCTTCGCAGCAGTGTCATTGCAAGTTGAGGGGACGTCCTTGTGGCTAAATATTGGCTGCCTGAACGTCGAACGACGAAGTTTCGCTTGGCGAACAAGCTCCCCTGAATCTCCCTCCATGGACGTTAAGCGATGCGGGAACAACAGAGCGCAGTACAAAGGGAAAATAGGTAATCTGACTACCTAGGCACTATACATAGATACTTGAATGGATGCTTGGATTATATCGAGGGCACCAAATTTTTTTCCCTTTTTACGGGTTGTGTTGAATATCTGCCATAAAAGCTCCTAATGGACCTTGCAGGTGCTCCAGTGAGACGTGGTTATTTTACGTAGAAGCGAAGACTTATATTTATATGATCTTTAATTGAAAGAGATGAAACAAGTCTAGATGCTCAACCAGTCACATCTTCCTCAAACCCCGACGAAGTTTACAATCATCCTCGCTCACTCACCACTCACAATCACGTCTCATCCTGAGGCCAGCACAACACCAATCTTCCCAGGCTGCTGCAACAGCGTCGCCGGCTCATCTGAAGCGACAGCCAGAATAATACCCCGCTCATCAAACATCGCCGGAATCGTCGTTCTATTTCTCTTCGTATCAAACGGCACTGTCACATTCACCACCCCATGGAAGAACACAACATAATACTCTTTCCCGTCACAAAACTTGGGCTGATTCGTCGGATCCGAAAATTCAAAAGTAATGTTGGAGCCTGGAGCTATGGAAGTCGTACCATTAGCGACTTTCAGTAGCGGAAGATTTTGGCTGGGATATGGGTATGGCGGGTTAGCTGCTGGACAAGAACCACGAACAATGAAGACGCGCGTGAGGTCTAGGATCTTGTTTGCGTAGGGGAAGGAAGTGTCAGATGGCCCAGCAAATGGAGACACGTTCCAGATATCGATTAAACTCCATGTATTATGTCTAGACTCCGCTTCACCCATAGCGAGGAGCTCACCTTTCGAGACGTTGGGTTGTGCTTGTTGGACCAGATCGGTAAGGAAGGTCGTGGATGAGGTCTCGATGAGGGACACCAGTGGTAGGAATTCCTCGGGAGTGGTGGAGCCGAAGTTGTATTGGCATTGTCCGGTTTTACTGAGTTGGAGGAGATTTGGTCTTAGAATATGCGCAGATGCCCAGCTTCGTTGTCACGAATCTCTTGAATGCGGTTGTAGGCTGTGTTCGGGAGGCCGAGGGAGGTAAAGCTGGTGGAGTTGACTCAAAGTGGCTCTGGACCAGCGGTATATATTAGCAATGCATCTGCGACATTCGGCTTCGACTTCGGGTGACACTTCTATGAGTTTGCAGAATTGCATGTGGCCTGGAGCAAACTTTGCTGCCTCGTCCTTCCACGCAGACTCGCGTACTGGCCAGATAATTCGCTCGCTCTGCCCAAAATTCGAGCTTTTCACTATGAAATGTTGATTTCGTCGCATTATGAATTGCCTGAGTAGTGTTAGTGACTCTGTTGACGAAGAAACGTGGAGCTTGATCCTCCAGAGTGGAAGGAGGTTCAAAGATGTATCGCATGCTTTAGAATAGACTTAGGGTGAATGGTTAAAATAACCACAGGATTTCTTACCAGTATCTTGGAGCTTCTGCAATACCCGCAAACTCAGCAGGCATACCAGATAGTGTGATCGAGGCATCACGGATGATTCGTTAATGTAAAGACATTGGCCGGTGGTCCAGAAAATAAATCACAAGCAAATCTAGGGTGGCAAATGCTTGCACCAGATCATCCTCGACCTGGTAATTCGCCGGTGAAGACATATGCGATAACCCTCCCTCATGTTCCAACATCCAGTTATGGAAGACCTCGACTCCACTTGAGGCCAGTGCACAAGCCGGGCCTTTCCTACCGAGCAAAGTCTCGAAGGAAAATGTGAGTAGGCATACTATCACAGCATTTCGCAAATCCTGCTGACCATGCTGGATGACCTCCCTAACCCCTTTGGAAACTTTGTTGTACTGCTGATGCGCGTAACTTAGATCCAGCTGAAGTTCGGCACCATATCTCGTATCCACGGCTGGATTTCCGCAAGTCCTGGTATCCTGAGATATCTTTGCCAGAGCAGCTATAGCAATCATCGCATGCCGGACATATGGGACCACCTGGCTAGTTTGTGGGATCAGTCTGTCCCAAAGAGTATTCCGGGAAGGACCTCCAGTCTGAGAAGCCGTCTCTTTACAGAACATCTGAAAGAAACGGGAGTCTCGTTCAGAGTCAAATCTGGGCTGAATGCGAACATGTCTATGTGGGGACAATGATACCGGTACTAATCTTGCATCGTTTGGCAAGATGGGTCGCGATGGAGGATTTGGTGTTGTTCTCCTGTAGCCCTCACACAGCACTCCGAATCTGAACACCGATTGCAATTCGGTGTGGCCGCATCGCACTTCACTCGCCGTTTTCTTTGAACAATTAGTAGCTGTATATGGAAGAGTATACGAGGAAAGAACTTGCACGTCAAATATCCTGTTCTGACTTTCGGCTTGCCCGTTCTCCCTACTTTTTCCTGGCAAGAGGCCAGTAGACAATCTTTCCGCTGCCATGTTGTGAGACTAAGGATTCCGGTACCTGCACCAATCGAAGGTACTGATGGGGCTGCATCTTTCTTTAAGCTTACACCCATGCTTGGAAAATCCGGGGTTGCGACGATAGGCAGAAATTTAGAGTGCTCGTTGGAGATTTTACGACGTCGACGTCGGTCGATGACCAAAAGTAGTGTTATCCCCTCGTCGGGCAGCCAGACGAGGGAGTAGCACCAGTGTGTGCAAGAATTGTCCGAACACGCAAACTTTCGACCCACCTATATCTC
>AYLM01002873.1:0-51882 GCA_001625345.1 Cairneyella variabilis
GTAGCACGCCTGTTCTGACGTGATAAGATCTGATACTAAGATCGCCCTGTGCACTCGGCATTTGCTGGTGGCGTGTTTTGCGGCCGGGGATAAAACCAGGCACATGATTGGTGACGATGAGTACTACCTACGAGGTGTTTTAAATGTTAAAGTAATTAACATCTGATTACAGGGGTTTCACCGGCGAAAGCGCTGGAATGACAGGGTGGTCTGACCAATCACCTGTCTAGATTCTGGGGTTCCTTGCTATATGTAGTTAAATACTAGTCAATGCCCATTAACATTTATTACCCCTGTATAGAGGTATACCCCCAGAGTCAACACAAACACTACCAAGTTGCCGCGCAAGGGTTCACAAGAGAAAGAAATTCAAATCAATGAGGCACAAGTATGGGAGAGCCTCCATCAGCTTATTAACTACAGGGAAGGATACCTGCCATCGGTCTGCTGACATTCGTCACCATCGAAGCCTCAGGTGCCGTTGCACAAGTGAGATGAGATTGTTGGGATGGTTTGGCGCAACGTTTATTCTTCCGCCGTGAGATTTTAATCTCATTGAAGATAGGTGCGAGGAACGAGGAACTGCCATGGAAGTCCAGCCACGGCAGTCACCCAACAGCAGCTGTGCTTGCTGGCCTTACTTCAAAGGCATGGACATGAAGAAGGTTCGCGGGGAGTTGAATCCGTGCATGCGCTTCTGCACATACGACGTTGATGATTGGCATGTTCGGACGGAGGTACATCAAAGTATTGAATTCCGGGAGACCGGTGCGTGAAAGGGACGAAAGAGCTCACATGAGAGGAGGGTTCAGTGAGCACGCTAAGCCGAATAGAGATGCAATACGATCTTGGCTGCTTACCTACTTCAACCCCCTGTGGGAAAGCCTGCAGGTGAACATTTTGCTCTCCCTCACCAAAGCCTTTGCGACCGAAAGAGCGTTCAGCGAAGACAACAGACGCCAATATTTAGAATCGGAGTCGAAGCTTTCCGTCTTCCTTCCGAATTAAGAAATGTTAGCTAACAATAAAGCGCAGCAAATTAATCTCATTTAGCTTATTTAGAGTTAATTAAGGTAGCGAGAAGCGCCGCAAACGCTTAGAATAGCGCGGAAAAACAGCTACCGTGCAGACGCCGCAGAAACACAGCCCCAACCAGCGTCCCTATTTCGAGAGATCCCGGCGCCACATCCTCTCGTGATTCGTGCAACGAGCAAACACGCCAGCCTCCCGACTGCCAACTGTCAGATTGGTAAGTAAGTGGCTGTCAGACTTCAGCCTACTCCAATCCTCATCGCGACGCCTCGCAGCAACGCCCAGTGGCCCGACTAACCCGAAATGTCATCTCGAAAGCAACATCGTGCTGGCAGAATCTGACAGAACTAACGCCTCAATATCTCACTGCAGAGATGCACCCAATTTGTATAAAGGTAGGATCGACCCACCGTTGAAATAACCTCATTCACCTCGTCCACATACACATTCATACAATCAACCAACAACAATCTCTCAATTTTCCTATTCCGCATTTCCTTCTGTCAATTTTGCTATCGACAATCACTTAAACATAATTCAAAATGCCTTCCGCTATTGCTTCCGCCGCTATCATTGGCTTCTCATGCCTATCCGTCGTTTCCGCGCTCCCTTTCTCCTATAACAACAATCCTTTGTAAGCTTCCCATACCCCTAAAGCCTTCAATTGAACTAACATCCCCAGGGGCAACAACTTCCCCACCCCAGATGCTGCTCAGATCACCACTATTGAGCAAGCTGCCCACGGAAGCCTTCCTAACGGAGCGCCACCAGCAACTATCACCGATGACACCAAGAACAGCTTGAGACTGATTGCTTTCAACGAGCTGTTCGAGGTCGCTTTCTTCACCGAGCTCATTACAAACATCACAAACAATGTCCCCGGTTACACTGGACAAAGCCATCATCTCGATGACCTCAAGGCCATCCAAGCCCAAGAAGAACTCCACACCTTGAACGCCAACGGCGCTCTCGCCCACTTCAACAGTGCTCCAATTCAGCCCTGCCAATACAACTTCCCAGTTGACAACTTTGACGATGCGATCGCGCTCGCCTCTACCTTCACCGATGTTGTTCTCGGCACGCTCCAAGATGTCGCCTCGCTCCTTGGCTCTGACGGTGACAGCGGCCTGATCCGCGGAGTGGCCTCTGTCATCGGTCAAGAGGGAGAGCAAAACGGTTTCTTCCGCAAGAACCTTCACAAGATTCCCAGCGCTCTTCCTTTCCTCACCACCAGCACCCGCGAATTCGCCTTCTCAGCTCTCAACCAGAACTTCGTTGTTCCCAACTCCTGCCCCGCCGCTAACTTCCAGACCATTGGTCTCCCAGTCTTCGGTGCTCTGACCGTCGAGTCCAAGGTTGACGCCACCAGCACCAGCGCCACCTTCAGCTTCGCCATCGACTCTGAGGCTGATATGACATCCAAGTATGGCAGCGACTGCTCCAACGTTTCTCTCGTCTACATCAACCAGCAGAACACTCCTGTGGTTGAGAAGATCACCAGCGCCTCCTTCTCTAAGGGAAAGGTCACCTTCACTGTTCCATTCCCATTCAACCAGGCCACCTTCGGCAACGGTCTTACCATCGCCGCTGTCGCATTCAACTCTGGTGACCTCACGACCGCGGACGGTGTCGCGAAGGCAACTGCCTTCGGCCCTGGTCTGATCGAGATCAACTAAGTGTCACGACTTGTATGAAGCATGGTTTGGGTTACGATTTGGTTGCATTTACTGGGAGCGCGGCGTTCAAATTTGGGATTGCATACCTTTAGACTTTAAATTATCCACGAGATGATGAACATAGCATGAGTATTAGTTAATTCTTTAATAACACTCTTTTGATTATACCCACAAGTTCCGGTCTCCAAACGACAGTGAAACTCACTCCGCTTTCTCAAATCGCATTTCTTTCTGTCTTTCCCTGCCCGACCTCAATACTTCCCTCCTGCACCGCAACTTCCACCTTCCCATTTCGTCCGGCACGAAGCCGCAAATCTCAAAATAGACGTGCACGATGCCCTCCAAAAAATTCTCGTCACAAGACGAATCCTCCGGAAGTTCAATCATCCCACTTAGTAATACCACAACGCCATTTATTCCTGGCGGCGGCGCCTCATATAATCCCACGGACCCGCCATCAACACTTCCCGAATTTTTCAAATTTTCGGCCTTTCTTGTTCTCAAGATGAGAATAGCTACACGGCACCAAAATACTTATTGCCAATTTCATGAACGGGGTCAACCCCGGCTTCATGTACCAGATTACCGTCCGTCTCAGAATGCAGTCCAAAAGTGTGTCTTTTAGCTCTGCGGCCTGCTGTCCATCGCTAAGTTCAAATGTACGGGTACGCCTGCTGCTATCTGGCCCATGGTTTATTTCGAGTGTGCTGAACCTTGTCCTGGCTTGGTTTGAGGACGGACTGGGCAGCTTCCGGTGTTTACGGTAAAAGAGGAATGCGATGCCAAGAGCTAGTGCGAATGCTACCACAATAGGCAAAGCGATTGCGACACCGAGGTCATTCTTGATTAGAGCACCGCTGTGTGCTGAATTTATTGTTTGGGTAGCTGCTGGCGTGCTGGTAGCTGGTGTCGAAGATATTGACGATGTAAGACCGACCGTCAATCCTCTCAAAGTTGGTGTGTAGCGACCAGTGGGAGCTCAAATATAACCAACTGAACAACTGCCTCCATTCTAGACACAGTAAAGCATCCATGATGGGCAACGAGCACCTATTACTTCCGTGACGACGGCTGACGAGCTGGCGGTAAGGAAGCTCGTAAAGTCAACACTGGCGGTAGAGTCTACGCTTATGACAGTCAATATAGGGGACTGTTGTACCCCAATCTCGTAGATGACGCTGTTGCCGGTCGTGCTTGTAAGAGTTGCTCCTGGCGAGAGCCATGGAAGTGTGAACGTGGTGTAGGCTGTGGTGATGGCTGCTTTACGTTGGAGTGAAACTCCCGGCGTATGGCCACGTTCAGTGGTAGAGAGCGTGTCTTGGTCGTCAGCCATTTTTCCACCTGTATTCCCCGAGATATTTGGTGAGGGGTCCGTAGTGTCGCTGAAAAAGCCATCAATGTCTGGTGGCTGAAGCCTTCAAGCCGACAAGTAGGCCCACTTACAGATGAGGATTTCGACCAACTCCGAAAGTAGATATCACCCTTGGGCCTTGGGCGTTCTTAAGATCACGCAAAGATAATGCCGAGGAGCTGACTTCCCACGAACAATGCCAATTATACACAAAGAGAATAAAAGGCAATGCTTGTGTGATTGGCTAGAGATGTCCGAATTCAACATACAATCAAGCAACGTCCAGTGCAACATCTAGTTCCCAGCCACAGATATTGAGATATGAATGGAGAAAGTGGCTTACTTATACGAGAGGGTACGCCTCCCTGTTCACTCAAAATAATCTTCAAGTTTAAAAGAGGAAGCATCCGTTTGTGGCGCACACCATACCCACGCATCACGATCCTGGGTCACTTACCCCGCGTAGAAGGACTATTTGAGTTACACAAGACATGCTGCGCTCCCACGAGTGGCTCCCGCCATATAACGCAACAAATTAAGTTCGGCAAAAGTCTGAACTGCTTCAAGGCAACTAATACGTACACTAAACGCCGGAATGCACGTTTGGGAACAGTCCGATTCCCATGCAGAACTGGCGAACTCTCCAGCAGGGCGTTTGGACGCTGTGTCAGGCCAAGTGCGGTTTTGGAAGGAAAGAAATGCCGAGGGCTGGGACACTCGGTCATATATGATATATCTCTACAAGTCATCACGCTGTCGGATTGTTAGATGGATGAGGCAGTTAGAGATATCATCCAACCTTGGTACTTTACTGTAAGACTTGAAACCAAATTAATACACCAATCATTTAAGAAAGAAATTTTATAGTGAGAGAGGCATCAAGGAAGCATGTGATCAGTGCCACGGGGCTATTTAGTGCCAGAAACTCTGCTTAGCGGCTGTACTTCGATTGAAAAGCTAGAGTTACCTCTACAGACGAGGCTGAGAAAGTGGGTTTCAACCTTCCATAAAGGCCGATGAATCTTTCGAAAAGCGCAAAGTTGCAGAGTCTGCGATTGGCTAGAAGTGATAGAATTTTAAGTCCAAAGGCAAAGCAGGGGTATCATGTCTCAGCCCGGTGCCATAAATTTAGAAGTGGATTTTGTAAGTGGATTGGGTAAGTGGATTGCATGTTCGAGAGAGCCCCCGCAGGCTGAAGACCAATAGAAGACCAGCTTGCTTATGTGACGTGCACTTCAATCTGATCGTGAAATCCAATCATTCCTCGTAGAAGGTTTGCTGACTAGCGGGAAGATATGCTAAGCTTCCGTCACTGGTTCCCAAGATAAACCTCAGCTAAGAGATCTGCGCAGGCTTCGCCCCCCTGAACGGAATATTTATCTTTTCGATCCCCAATTCTTGAAATTTGGACGAAGGTGACTTACGTCAATTTCAACCTCATTCATCAATCTAGGGACTTTTATAAAAATGAGGAAAGGGCATAGCTCCATTTGTCTGAACCTCCTTGCCCTCCTAAACCTTCCAGTCGCACTCGCAGTAACATGCTACAATCCTCCTACGGCAGCCGGCCAAAATGGTACGGTTCAAATCAATCAATACACGTCGTGCAATATCAACCAAGAAGTTTCGATGTGCTGTCGCCAAACAAAAGAAGGCGATTACACCGCTGACAGCTGTCTTCCCAATGGACTCTGCGAAAATATATCAGAGGAAAATGTGACAACGTACTGGCGGGAGAGCTGTACAGATCCGACATGGACAAGTCCGTATTGTATCACGTCTCTCAATGCTTGTGGAATGGTATGTAAACATGCTATGGAGCCTCGCCAGTATTCGAATTTTCCCGTTTCATTTTTTTTGTTTTATTTTTTTGTTTTGGGTTTCGTTTGGCAAGTCTGAGATTTGTGGCTAATAAATGAGTTTAATAGGATGGCAATAATAACGCACAAGTCACGCCGTGCCCAAATAACGCTACGCAATACTGTTGCGGTAGTAATAATACCGCATGCTGTGGGACTTCATCCGCTTTTTACGTCCCTGCTGTCGACGCATATTCAAGCACGATGAGTAGTACGAGCAGTACCCCAAGTCCTATTAGTACAAGCACTCCTACGTCTTCAGCGTCCTCGGGATCAGCCCCTTCTCCTAATAGTGTACTTTCGACTGGAGCAAAAGCTGGAATTGGTGCTGGAGCTGGAGTGGTGGCTTTGGTCGTGGTAGTCTCTTCGGTGTACTTCATGATAAGGAGGAGGGCAAGATCCAAAGGAAGCCCGACCATGGATCCGATGCTGATGAATTCAATGGCGCATGAGAAAGCACGTGTTATGGAGGGATGGGAATTGAGCGCTTATGAGGTTCCTAAGGAATTGTCCGCTAGAAATGACAGCGAGACGACGTACAGTGAGCTAGAGGGGAATACTCGTCGGCTAAGAGAGCTTCCTGGCTCTTGATTTTATGCTTCTTATAGAGCTGTACTAGATAGAATATACGAATGCTCATTTGGTATTTATGTGGCAAAACGTCGTCAAAGGTTCACAATCTATTTACAGTGTTGTTTTCAATTCATGGCGAATGAGATAGATAGTTGGGATAATTCAGCGATGATGAGTTGTGACTTGAGCACGATATTGAACGTCAGAGAGCTTACTAATTGGGGAAATTCGTAAATGGAACAAAATGCATCGGTGACAGATTCAAGTCGCTTTCAGTCGCTGGTTCCTTCCTCTTTTGGAATCGAGTGCGACCCACCGATGCAAGCGCGAGAAAGTGGGAGCCGAAGCTTTCAGAGATGCCCAATTGCAAACAACGTTATTGAATTATTATTGCTTCATTCATAATTTTGAGCAAGATAAAACTTGTTCCTAACGCCTAAGCAAGGTACGGAGGCATATTCTATTCTCGTGAATCAATCGAGCTTAGCTGATCAGAGTACACGCATTGGCTCCCCTCCTTAGCCCCCTAGCAAGGCAGCTCGGCTATTTATTGGCGTGCTACTCTCTCCTTTACTCACGCGAGCCATCAAGCAAACATTCAAATCCAATTTTCAAGTTATAATACTTAGCTTTCTATCGACTATACTACTCAATTATATACCCACCAAGCATCAAGTCTCTGCGCTCAACGACCATGGCATCGACCGACCCGGCCCCCCCCTTCTGAAGGCGAGATGGACTGGTACGTACCCTCCGCCAACAAGCTCTGCTGGACTTGGTACTCCATATATGGCGATCTGAAATCCACACATCCGAATATCAAACCTTTAATCGTAATCCACGGCGGACCAGGCTTGTCCCACCACCCATTCACACCCCTCATCGACCTGTACAATCAATACCACATCCCTTTAATCTTCTACGATCAAATTGGATGCGAGGCATCAACTCACCTGCAAGAAAAAAGCCGATGACGGGACATTCTGGACAATCGATTTCTTTCTACTGGAATTGCAAACTCTGATCAGGTATCTGGGACTAGAGGCATCTGGATATGACATCCTCGGCTCGAGCTGGGGTGGCATGATGGGCTCCACATTCGCAGCAACGGAACCCAAGGGACTGAGGAAATTAGCGTTGGCCAATTAACCGGCGGATATTCAGATCAGACATGAGGATAGCTGGCAATACCGGCTTGAGCTTCCGCAGAAGGTCCAGGATGTGCTAAGGAAACACGAGTATGCGGGAGCTACGGGCTCGGAGGAGTATGGTGCTGCTTATTGCGAGTTCATCAAGCGGCATATTTGCAACCTTTCACCATTCCCACCTGAGCTTGTCAAGTCGGCAGGGGAGAGCAGGAAAGATAGGACGGTTGCTGGGCTATGGATGGGGAGGGCGACTTTGGGTGTACGGGGTCGTTGAGGGATTTCAGTATGATTGGGAAAGCGAAGAATATCGAGGCGGATATGCTGTTGATTAATGGGGAAAGGGAAATTGCGAGTGATAGGAGCGTGACACCTTTCTGGCGAGAGACTAGGAGGGTTCCGTGGGTGAAGATGGCGGGAAGCACGCATGCACCACAAAGTGAGGAGCGGGAAAGGTTTATGAAAGTTGTGGGGGAGATTTTGACGTGGGATTTAAGAGTCGGGCTCGCTCTAGACAAGAAAAGCGGCACTAAATGGAAATCTCAAAACATGTTTGACTGCAAGGAACTTTTTGATTCTGGAAATATTCGCTTTGAAAATATCAATACTAATTTGGCTTATCTGAGTCGCCTCAGCCTTTCTGTTCAAGGTTGAAAGTCTTGGACCAAGCGAGCACTGGCCCACATTTTTGTCCATTACTGATGCCATCGAGGGCTGTCCTCAAACATTTTGAATTCACGGCTATTAGGACACCAATCACGACTTCCTCGCGGTCTTTCCATCCCTCTCACCGTTGACTTTCTCATCCTCGAGCTCCCTCTTCCTCTTCTCCACATCCTCCCTCGGACTATCTTCAATCAACTCACTTTCACCCTGCATCCCACTCCACTTCGGCAGCCCATCCGGCACATCCACCACTCGCTGCGAGTAGAACATATGACACCTGTGAACCCTTAGCACACTTCTTAATCCCTTCTCTCAAACCACAACCGATCGCCTCCCCACCAATTCCACGTAACGTAACCCTAGGAAATAATACCAGGAAAGAAAGAGATCCTACTCACTTAGCACCAAAAACCCTCTTAAACCTCTCCGGCTCCTCCTCCGCCAACTTTAAACTCCCCGGAAACAGTAAAATCATCCTCCGTCCCTCATCCATTATCGGAGCCTTACAATACCCACAAGAAACCTTACAAGGCAACTTATGCCGCGTCGTCTTCTCGCCACTTTCGTACCAGGCTAGTGAATGGATGCCTGAGGTGAAGTTGATGTCTTCTTTGTGGAAGATGGATGCGTGCTGGAATGGTGCTCCTGTATCAATCTCATAAGCATAGGTTTTATTCGAAGCTAAAGCATTTCCCAACTCAGTTACAACTGGATTGATTCTGCGGGAAACAAAAAAGCAGAGGAGATATGAACATGCCATGCAACACCCTACAAGTCCCGCAATGACAAAACTTGCTATCCAACGGCTCCTCCCTTCCTAACTCAAATGTGACTCTCCCACAATGACATGCGCCCTCATAGTATGCTTTGAAATCATGGTGCGAGGATTTGGTGTGCACTTTGTAGGGCGCGCGGAACTTCCACTCGTTGTGTGGGCCGCTGGTGTCAGAGGTATTGCGTTGCTGAGGCTCGAGGTCTGAGGTATTGGAGGCGTGGTTGTCGGATTCTGACATTTTGGTGAAAATTTGGTGAGACTTGGTTGATTGTAGGTGAAGAGGTGTTGATGTCGCGAGATGACGAGACGATCTGCTGATCTGACGTCTTGCAAGTCTGTACAAGGTGGACTGAGCTCGCTGCAAAATCATGAAAGCATCAAAATGCAGGGAATAGCGAGAAAAGCTTGGTTCACAATTGATCGCGTACCCTCGAGGATTTCTATATCTTCTTTCGATTCTGTTGAAGTCTACAGCACGAGAATAAATACACTCGTCACCTCACAGCTTCCCTGCGCTACCTCATAGTGCGGGGTCGTTCCTGCGTAGAGGACCGCATTTTTCTACATTCATACATCGCGCGGGCTCTGATTCGAGGGGTTTGCGCTGACAGCTCATTTCTACTTGAGATCGCTTCGATCGGGAAGTGACGTGAACACTTTTCCAAGACACTGATAAGCGGCCGGGCCTATCACTAATCACGTGATCGGTAGCTGCGAGGTGCAGGTGGGAGGAGGATTATCCAGTAGAAATCCAGGTATTGTAGATTTCGGCCATGATAAGAGGGTATCTTTCGAAGAAATATGGTAATTGAAGTCATGGGAGCCAGACCTGTTATCGGCCATTTTGCTTCTGCTTTATCAAGCGCTTGCTGGTAGCAGCATCATAGCCAAGAACGTTGGTGAGGTAGTCGTGCCTGTGATTTGCTGTTAGTATTGTTAAGAATGGTCAAGGTGTTAGCGACTCACCTTGCTTCATTCAAAAGGTTCTCCTTCAACTCCATCAACGTCCTCTGGCACTCATCCCACTTCATCGCGCGTTTCTTGGGCGAGATGCTCTTGACCACCATCTGGAAAGATCCTGTCACAGGTCTATGATCCGAAACTCGTACTTCATGTCGACGATAATCTAGTTGTTGAATCCGGTCCCGTCCACGAGATAATATACGATCACACCAAGCTGGAGCTCGCTTTTTCTCGCTCGTGTCGTAATTATCCGTGCCTACATCGTATTTATAGGTGGGTGCGAAGCTGATGGGTAGCTCCTGAAAGGCGCGCAGCTTGAACCATGGATTCTTCCTCTTCGATGCAAGTAATTGGTCTCTTTCGAGTAGCTTGCCGAGGTTATTGGCTTTGATTGCATTAACGACAGTATCTCTGCCCATAGTGTCTATGCGATAGTTCAGGTCTCCGTTCAAGATGCAGATCTCGTGGTCCAGAATCATGGTTCCGTCACCACCTCCAATGTAGCTGTCCTGCCGAACGCTGTGGTCTTGCTCTGCTGGGAAGATGGCGTTTTCGAGAATCTTGGTAATATCTTCATTTCGATCCTTGGTTTGGGATTGACCGGCTGCGAGATGGCAATTAACGAAACATAATGAAGAGTCATCCAGAACGAATCGAATGACCAATGCACCTTTGTTGCCATGCAAGCCACCCATTCCTCGCTTGACTTCTGCACTAGTGACACTCCGAATGCGCTCTCGTAGCGAAGACTTCACGAAAATGCAAGTGAAGAGACCGACAAGACTTGCTGTGTGAAGAAGATGATACAGCTCGTCCCTCGGCATATAATCGTCCAAGCAACGAGTCAGGAAATCTCTCCAGTCCCGATACTGGTGGCTCATGTGCTCTTGCTCGGATGGATCCTTCTTCTTAGATTTGAAAAAGCTTTCTGGAGTAGCATTAGCGACAACTCATATTGCACAGCTCAAAATACTTACTTGCAGTTGTCTTCTTGTCTTCAAGATCGACAAGCTCTTGAAACCCAAACACCAGAATGTCCGGCGAATTACTACTTTGGATCAAGTCCCGGAAAAAGGATGCATCTTGATCTGAATGTTGGAGGTGATAAGGTGTCGATGCGCCGGCATTCCATGTCATGACCAGAGCCCTAACATCGTTGAGCTTGCAGAAGTCTGCTTCCTGAGACTGCATTTGAGTTTCTGTGAAAGTTAGTTGGTGTATTCACATAGTCAAGGATATTCGTACCAATCCAATCGTCCTGCAGCATTCCATCCCAGATTCTCACCATATTGTCCTGTCCAAGAGAGACGACCTGTTCTCGATCGAGAGACCAACAACTACTCCGGTCAGGAAGCAGCTTGATGACTGGGTCATGATGAGCCTTCCAATCCTTCTTCACCATCCAGGGATTCTGGGTTGTGTCATAAACATAAACCATGCCAGTACTAAACCCGGCCCAAAGATTATCGCCTACACCAGCAAGGGTCGTGATCTTGTACACACTAATATTCACAACACCTAGACATGCGAAATCTTTCCGCGAATATATACTGACTTTGCCGTCAATGTGGCCGAAATAGACTCGATCTTTGTGAGAGTTAATTGTGGTCCCGGACGTAACTTCGCCAGCATTTTGCTGGCTGAGTGGACGTTGGAGAACCTGAAATTGGGCCGAACCATCAAGAGTAGGCATGAAGACTCGAATTTCTTTGCCTGTTGCATGCCACAATTCATCACCAACTACCATTGAAAAGGTATGTCCTTTTGGCAGGCGAAAACTTTGATGAGGGTTGGTGAGACTGGGAGCGCCGGTGCTATCAGGGGCCCACAAATGCAAAGTTCCACCATCGTCCAATGTCCACATTTCATTCAAATGTCGGTAAATCTTAATAATCTCACGGCGCGTATGAGCATTTGTCTTACTTGCCGTGATCATCGATGTCATAACATCGACTTCGGTAAGCTCGCCGATGTTGTTCCCAAGCCAGATCCGGGAGCCTTCCTCGTTGATGTCCGAGGCGGGCTTGAAAGCCATGGATACAATTTTAATGCCTTCAGTATGAGCCAGGCTCATAATATTTCCACCATCACGTACACTCCAAACTCTGGTAAGATGACCTGACGTGCACACGAATTCACCAGAAACATCAATGATTCTGGTATCGTATTTCGTACTGATCTCTCGCATGCCAGTCTTGAAATGGGGTGCTCTCCGATTCGAGTGAGATGCATCAGGATACTCACCCAAATTAGGCTGAGATGGTTCTTTGCTGAGAGTGTTGAGAGTGGAAGAGCTCGATACTGTATCTAGTGAAACTTCGGAGTGGGATACTAGAGCAGCGATCGGAGCTCGGAATTCTACAGGCGTCCTGTCGGAGGCTCTGTCAACGGTCATCGACCTTCCGTGTGACCGTGGAGGTGTCTGCAGCTGAGTTGTCGGTGTTGAGAATACACGCTTGGGAGGGGTTGCAAAAGCTTGACCGACACTCTCGGTAGTGGTAGCTACTGGTCTTGTCCTGTCCATCGAAGGTCTTGGTGGTGGTGGAGGCATTATCATGTTTTGAATGGACCGGGGTTTTGATATCTCGGAACTAGCTTGAGGCCTGGCGGGCAGATTTGGTCGCTGCTCGCCTGTAATTTGCGGACTCAGGCCTCTACCCAAGCCGTTTATTTCTTGGTCCTTCCGCCTGCTGACTATAGAATGATGGACGGGTGGCGGCTCAAATGTCCTCGGAGTAGATACTACAACTTCACTAGAGTTATATGCCCTAGGCCGTGGCGGCATTGCTGGTGCCGGAAGTTCATGTTCGGTGCTACTGCCACTGCTTGGAGGAGTACTGAAGGGCGAAGTCTTATCACTTGAACGAGGAGGTGGATCAAGTGTAGTAGCTTCATTGCGGAGAGTCAAAGACATGGGTTTGCTGGCAATCTTAGGCTTCTCGGCCCTGTTCACAGGAGGTGGCACTTTAAACGAAGTATCTCGCCGCAGCTCGCCAGACCTTCTGGGAGGAGGCGGGGAAGGAGGCTGAGATGCCAATAACCTGGGGGACTGTCTTGGTTCTAAAAGCGGAGTATGCGGTCTGCTGGGAATTCGGAAATGTCTAGGGGAGGGGCCCCCAGAGCTGGCGGCGGACAGCGGCCCATCGGTGGAGAGGTAAGTTGGTGCAGCTGACAAGGTCAGGTTGGCTGCCTTGCTCTTGGGCGGTGATAAAGGAGCTTGGACGGTCACTGCCGGTGGAACTGTAGAGACTGGTCTCGGCTGCATATTTCTTGTAGGTGACGGGGAGAGATTTGCGGGATCTCTTCGAGGTGGCTGTAGTCCAGTGTCACCCATCTCCTTCTCCCTGCCCCTGCCTCCTCGAATGCCGTCGCCAAACACTACCCCCTCTTGCCGCGCAGACACCGGTCTGGAAAGGTCTCTCCCACCGTTGACGACGCTATCGCCGGTTGGCTGCGGTGTCAAAGCCCGTGGTCCAGCATTATTACTCGGATTCGCGGTGGCCATCTGTTCAAATCGAGCGCGGAGGGAGGACACTGGCTTCTGTAGCGCAACTGTTAGCAAATGACCTCTCCAGGTACCCGAGATCCATAAGAACGTACAATCGACGAGCCATCAAGGCTCTCCTCCCCGGGCCCCTCCATTTTGACAGCGCTGACACAGGAAATGCTTATATTGGGACAAGTCGCGTGTCCATCTGGATTTCGAGGTCATAGGCCCGCCGAAATTGCCCAGTGTCCGTACAATAGTCGCGTCGAATGGACTCCTCAGTGTTTTGAACCAAGTTCTTCAAAGGAGGGGGTTCGTCTCGAGTTTAAAGATGAGTGTGCAGGGGAGAATCTCGCGGTGGATGGTATTCCATACGTTCGGCCGCTTGTAATTTCGCCGTAGGATAATTGGCGGACACAGAGTGAATTCCGAGTTCTGGCAGAATCATAATTCGAGTTGCGGGCGGTCTTGAGTCATTCTTGAACACGTCGTGAATTTATTCCAAGCTGTTGTCGTCTTCAATAGGACAAGGCTCTACGCTTTGCGATGACAGGGTTCTCCGTCTGCCGGAATTCTGGCGTGCCGCCCACAGCCTCCCGCAAGATCAGACCATTTCCTAGGGCCAGAAAATCCAACTCGAGAAAGTCGACATACGACACCAAGGTCACAATTTAAAACTTCCCTGTTTAATAGTTCCTTTCGAAGTTTGCTTTTACCTTAGCCTTTTCCAAATGAATACGGTTAGTTTTCCTTCGCTACCCATCCGTAGCTTCCCAAGCTAACTTCTTAAAGGTCAGGTCATTCTGGTACGCAAGCCAACTGCGGAGGTTGGAAAGCTAGTAAGCTAACAGTGTGGCTGTAGGGTAGGATTGGGTTCTTTGTGCGTCGGTATGTCTGCAATTACTTGGCAGATGAACTAAGCTTACAGTTCCATAGCTGGTGGCGCGGCATATTACTTTGCGAAGAAGTCAATCAATGAGGATCGCGCAGCTCGATTTGAGGCAGATCAGAGACGCAGACGGCTACAGCAGGAACTCGAATATTCTGCCAAGGCTGGCAAAGCTATGACAAGCATGAATGGCGGCCCACCTCGAGCAGACAGCACAGGATCCCCGAGTCAAGAAGCTACAATGGATCCAGCGCCTACAAGACATGCTCCAGATACAGAAGGGCAAAGAGTGAGAGAGAAGAGCAAGTACGAGACGAGTGAACCGTTCCGGTCGAAGAAGGGAGATAGATTCAGTTGAGGGGGCGGAATGATCGCCGGGGAGCAGCGAATGGATTTGGGTACGAATACGAGGTTGATACTTGGAGGAGGGTATGGCCGCAGTATATGTATAAAGCAGAAACATCTCTTCTTCTGGCGTTTTGAGATGGGCGAAGCCGGTCGAAGCTCCGCTCATGGTGGCAAAGCTATTCCTCGAGTAGCCTCATGATGAATGAAGTCGTTTGGAATGTAACCTGAAAAGCTTCGTCTGCGAATCTTTGATATCAATTGAGGCCTCGGATATGGTATGAATAGCTCAAAATAAGTGATTCATTAGAAATTTGATCACTTATTGTTTCTGTCCTCGGGAGCCGATTTTGGCCTCGTCTGCGCAAGGCTGAAAATTCTAACGTGCCTAACTGTTTTCCCGAGTTTGCTTCTACCAAACACCACAAAACAACATGACCTCGATCCGATCGCTCGACTCCGCCAGCAATAACAGGAATCTGCGATCCTGATCATGATGACTTCTCATCAGCTTGCGATCGCGAAAGCCTCATTCTCGGCAGGTCTGCTTCGGCCTGATCCGATCTCCCTTTCGCGCGAAGACATTGCAAACTTTCACACCTTGCTGAACTCAGCCATTAATCAATGCACGCCAAGAAACGTCCAGGTTTGATCATACACTCTAATGGCTATGTCGATACGATGGCTAAATGGTCCCTGAGGATAGAAATGCAAGCAGTGGATCTTGGGCAACATTGTCCAGTCTACGGCAAGATGTACAGCTCTGGGGAAGTACTTGACGGCTTTGACGACTTCTTTTACGAGATCTGAGGGAAATTCGGACTCTGCGACGCAGCGCAAACCATCCATCAAGCGGAAGCGCTTACACCTACTCTACGTTGTGAACGATATTCTTCACCATGCGAAGTTTCGAGTCAACGACGCCTCGGTCTGCGGAAAGCTTCAGCCTATACTGGTAAGCTTGATCGGAAGCGCTGCTTCGTTCAAAGGATGTCCTAAGCAACAGCGCAAGATCTTGGATTTGTTGGCTATATGGGAAGATAAAGGATACTACTCGCGAGACTATGTCGACAAACTCCGCGAAGCTGCTAAGAATGCCTCGGACGCAGGAGAATATACCCAGGGAGGCTCTTCCCCAGACAAGAATGGTCAAGATATTTCAGGGAAAAGTGCCAAGAGCACTCCTTTCGTCATGCCGGCGATGCATGGAGATATGTCGACCCCATGGTTCGATTTACCTGCTGGAAATCTGATGCCCCATATCGAACCGAACTCGACGCGGCCAATCAACCCGGATATGATCAAACCACTACAATTCGTAGCTGGTCCAGCTGACGAGAATCTTGTCCTTGCGGTTAAGTCTCTCCTGGAGGACGTGGAAACAGTGTTCGAAGGAGGGAGAAAGGAGGATGAGAATGCTTCTTGGGACGTCGACGAACTTGGACAACCAATAGTCCTTGACGAGATCACAGGCGATATTCTTGAGGGAGAAGGCTACTATGGCTGGTCTAGATCATTTTGCGAGAAGATGAAGAGACGGAAGAAGGGTCTTGACATGCCTGCTTTAGAGGATCGCTACCGGAGCCAAAGCAGGAGTAGAAGCTCGACGCCAGCTGGAAGGAAGAGGCGTTATAGCGATGACGAGTCGAGTTTAGACAGTCGGCGATCGCCTCGACGACGACGGCATTCTTACAGTTCTTCTCGCTCCCGCTCGGCAAGTCCTCATCGGAACGGCGAATCACGTACTCGTTCCAGATCAAGATCTCGATCCAAAACCCCTGAACGAGAGTCATTCAGAGACTCGAGACAACCTCCGCCGCCACCTCAAAATCATCCACCGAGGCCTCCAATGCAACAGAATCCTCCTCGGCCATTCCAGCCATACAATCCGGCTTTCTCACAACCACCGCCCATGCCCATGGCCAATATGCCCCACAGCGCTCCATACAGTGCTCCGCCTTACTCCGCTCCCGGCTATCCCGGCTATAGTGCTCCTTACAGTGCGCCTGCTTACAGCACTCCGCCGTTTAGTGCTCCCGATTATAGTGTTCCTGGTGGCCAAAACTATGCAGCTTGGTCTCCCCCGCCCATGAACTATCAGCAATACCCCGCATACCCGCAAGGTGGGAGAGGCGGATTCAATCAACCACCGCCTCCGCCTCCTCCGCCTCCTCCACCAGGAAATCCTCCACCATTTCAACAACCGCTTGCTGGACCTGGTGGGTGGCAACAATACGGTAATGTTCCACCGGGATCTGGTGGCTGGCATGGAAATAGAGGTGGATATAATGGCAACAATGGATGGAACAATGGACCTTACAGAGGCGGCAGAGGGAACTACAGGGGCCGAGGCTGGTGAACAGAACGAGACTCGATCCAACCTGCTGGGAACTTCCAAATACTCATCACCTGACTTCCCTTTCAGCAAGTCAGGAGGCAGCTCCAGTACTGCAAGCCTGACTCGTTCAGCCACGATTACGGGCACATTTCACGATCCGCAAACATCCGGTTGCACCTCATTGTGAGGATGCACATTTAGCACGCATCAAGATAAATAACTCACTCGACCCCCACGCTGCAAGCTGGGATTGTGTCAGAAGCGGAGAACCTTGTACGATATGTAGGGTTGTGAAGAAGCGACAAAAAATCAACATCTGATATCATATCAATCTACCATGTGCTGATGGTTCATGCGTGTGAGTGGGACGAGGCAAGGAGTTCGTTTTCATCTTTGATTGTATTATCGATGCGTTAAATTTGTGTATGGACTCTTGCTGCATGTTGACAATTTATGCCTTTTCTTGCATATTGACATGTGCTCGTTCCTGCAAGAGACAAGTCCAGTGACTTGTGCTTTGATGGTATTTTGCCATGCTTTACTGTTCCTCCAACAAGGCGAAAAGCCTTCTGATTGTCTCTTCTATCCTTCATCTCTCTCCTTCGACACCTCACGACTGTCCATCTCCTTCAGAAGACCTACATTAAATTTTGCCGTTCCAATGCAGGACTCAAAGCGCATCATGATTTTAAACAGTCTCGAGTTTTGACTGTGAAACTACGTTCTGTTTGTTCTGACCCCGATGCCCTGACATTTGGCTGTTGATGTTTTCAATTCCACTTCTCTTCTCTGATTTCCATTCGGTCTTCAATCAGTGATGTTCTCTACTGATCTATTACCTCGGGACCTGAGCATTTCGTAGAAACTATTGAATATGCCAACCTGTGAGAAAGGTACTACCCTCACTATCTCCTATTTAGCCAACTACCTCGTGGCACTAGAATACGTACTCTTTTGCCACACACTGGTCTTCATTATACACTGTAAGGGTCCACCTTACAACGCCGCTCATGTGATGCGGCAAAGATCTGGAGAAGGACAAGTCCTACGATTTGAGCAATGCGGCTTTGTCTTTCCATCTGCTGGCGGGTTCTCGATTGCATGGATTCACGTTCAGATTCTGAGGCTCAACTCATCGAAATAACTCGCACGTGATCGTCAGCAAGTTCATCCCATTCTTACAAGCCGGAGTAAATGCGAGCGGCTTTACATTCTAGATCAAGCGCTTGGTGATCGACAGATAGGCCAACGACATTATCAAGATAAGAACTCAAGATCCACAATCAGAAAGATGTGGTTTAGAACCTATCCAGTTACCAGTTTGCTCTACAGGACGGATTTAGCAAGATCTCCCACTTTCAGCCTGCGAGGTTGTTGGTCTAGTGAGAACGTAAAATGGCATCAACCTTGCTGCCATACTCAACACATCATATTTGCATCTCTCACCAATACCGCATCATGATCATAGACGCCGCAAAAAGCGCAAGTCTCATCGCCGAAGCTCGTTCTCTCCGTGACGACTCCGTCTCCCGCGTTTCTCCTCCACTCTTAGCTGTCCCGAATCCCTTGCCTAAAAACGTCACCAAAATCGCAAACGACATCCTGACACCAGAAGAGCTCAAAATCACGTCTTATGATGCACCAGAACTACTCCGTGCTATCCGAGAAAAGGTCTTCACTTGCGAGGCAGTCACGAGAGCTTTCCTGAGACGTGCTGCTCTCGCGCAGAAACTTGTATGTTCACTAAGAAAGATCACGAGACATATAGCTGAGAAAGTGTTAGACAAACTGCATTACAGAGCTTCTCCCGGAGCGAGCTATCGAGCGAGCCAAGTATCTTGATTCCTTGCCCGAGCCAGGAGGTCCTTTCCATGGCCTGCCGATCTCGATTAAAGAGCATCATGGGATGGAAGGATGTACGACGAATGGAGGGTATGTAGCTTGGATTGGCCAGCCGCAAGTTGGACACTGCAGTGTAGGGTCGGTGCTGTGGGAAGCTGGGGCGGTGTTCTATGCGAGGACGACGCAGCCTCAAGTAGTCATGCATTTGGAAACCAGTACGAATATTTATGGCGTCACGACGAACCCGTGGAACACAGATCTTACGCCTGGTGGAAGCTCGGGTGGTGAGAGTGCGTTGATTGCTTGCCGAGGGAGCGTTCTGGTAAGCTTGCTTTACCAGAAGAATCCGAGTTTTGACTGATTGAAGATAGGGCATGGGTGGCGACATCGGCGGGTCCATCAGATCTCCCGCCGCAAACACGGGTATCTACGGTTTCAAACCCACACCAAGGCGCATCGGAAAGCAAGGCTCCAAAGCCGCAGTCTCAGGGCAAGAAGGCATCATGCCGACCCAAGGTCCCATGGCCTCATCTTGTTCCGGTCTCACACTATTCATGGAAACATATCTCAGCTACGAGCCCTGGATCAAAGACGACTACCTCGTCCCTATTCCCTGGCGCCCAGTCACGCTACCAGAAAAACTCAAGATTGCAATTATGTGGTCAGACGGTATTGTTACTCCTCACCCACCCATCACTCGTGCTTTGAAAGAAGTTGCCAAAACGCTATCTGAAGCAGGAATTGAAGTGGTGGACTGGAAACCCGAAGGACACGATGAATGCTGGGACATAACGCAAGCGCTGTACTACGAAGACGGTGGAAAGCGGGTTGAGGAGCTGATCCATTCTGGAGGAGAGGAGATGCTCCCTCTCACTAAGTGGCTTATCAAAGATAACAAGAACGTCAAATACCGTACCGTGGAAGAAATCTGGGATTTCAAGGTGAAACGTAACGCTTACCGCCTTCGCTACAACGATCTCTGGCTCAGTACCGGTAAAGAAGACGGCCACATCGTGGATGCGATTCTGTGTCCCGCGGGTCCAGGGCCAGCTCCTCCGCACGAACAAGCAAAATATTGGAATTATACCAGTCAGTGGAATTTACTCGAGTATCCGGGTGCGGTGTTCCCGGTTACGACGGTGGATCAGGCGGTGGATGTGAGGGATGAAGGGTACAAGCCTATGAATAAGCAGGATAGGGAGAACTGGGAGTTGTATACGGGGCCGGAGAGGTACGTAGATGCGCCGGTAAGTTTGCAGGTTGTTACGAGGAGGTTTGAGGATGAGAAGTGTTTGAAGGTGTTGGAGGTTATTGAGAAGGCTTTGGGAAGGAAGTAGAGACTCCATGCCGACCAATCTCTACCGGAACTCGAGTGTTCATGAGCAGCCAGAGGAGGCACCTTTCCTAGCACTTGTCGGCAACTCGTATTTGAATATAGATCTGAGATCTGTTTCCATACATCGCTGTTCCACTGGGCCGGATCTACTGGTCGGGCCGTGCCACATCTGCAGCCCAGTATACTCCACTCACATCTTCATCAAACTTTGACCTTTGCGCTCAAGTTCCTCCGCTCCACAGTCTCATATTGATTTCTCTAAGTTTTCTGAGTCGCCGACATCACATCGCCCTGTCACATGGTTGCGCAAGCCTGGCAAAAGTAAATCTTGTGGCGTTGAATCACCGTGGTGTTCGCGAGGTAATCTTACCGATCTCCTGCGGCTCTGGAACATGGCATCCAATTGTTTGTGCCTGAGTACCTCTCGGAAGGTGAGCAACATGTCATTGCATGTTCTTCCGCCGAGTAACTTGCATAAGTGTTGGAGCTGAATTGCCAGTTTTTGTGATGAACCGTGATTCAGGTCTTACTTGCTGTTCCCATGTAAACCCCTCGGTTCCCAGGTACAAGTCTTTCTACTCCTACGCGACGAGTCGGAGAAACCTGCTCCATAATATTTCAAGGTTTACAATCGTTCACTTCAGGAAAGATGGCTCTCCTCCAGCCGCTCGCGGCTATCTGGGCCTCCAGCCTCATCTCAAGCACCATCGCCAGCCCAGATACAGGATCAAAGTAAATTAATTACCATCTACCACTAACCTTGCACCCTATTCTGATCTTCACCCCCAACCAGAAAAACCCATGATCACCTTCTACGAATAAGCGAACTACCAAGGCAGTAAATTCACCCTGTTCGACACCAAGATCAGTACTTACGTCAGCTTCAAGTCTGCCATGTTGACCCAAACTCGGAAGGTGTATGGAAATACGTGCGAGTGATATTCAGCACCTGGGTGTGGTGAAGAAGATTTCCTGCTTGCGGAATTCGCGGATATGCCAGATTATGGGGAAGGATTGAGTATTTGGTCTGCGAAGTGCTATAGATACCCGGCGAAGGGAACGGAGGAGTTGTAGTCTAGAGTAGGAGTGCTAAAGGGCTAGGCAAGATGGGGAGAAAGGGTTGCTGCGGATTGATGTATTTGGTATCTACAACTATTTATTACTGGAAAAATCGAAATATAAGACAAATAACCATGGTTCCAAACCTTCTCTGGCCATGAACTTTTTCTAATCTCCGCATCGTAACCTCGGGATTCAACGAGTGGAGGTCACGTGTTTGAGATTTACTGAGCTACCCAACCTGTTCATGACGTCCAGACACATTATTTGACTTGCAGGAGTAGAAGGCTGTAAAACGGAACTTCACTAAATATTCACCAGAGCCCCAAACGTACACGAGGAACTTCCCGTGGATGGAATCTTGAGGCACTGGACTGAACTGGTCTTCGCTTCATACCACATCCCCCACCTTTCTTCTTTCCTCATTGGGCGTCTGGCGTGCCGGCCATGATGAGGCTGCGACCAATATGAGATGCTTTTCTGTTTGAGGAGCATCTGAGTGGCTGCACCAATTTTCCAATTTTCTAATTTAGCGGAAAGCACGCAGTGCAATGCCTGCCAATTGCTGCACATGCATGTCATTGCATATAAGGCGGCCGCGACTATTCAGCTGACATCTCAGCTCCTACAAGGTGATTTTATAAATCGGGCTCACTCCCTCAAAAGGCCTTCGATTTCAACATCATCGCCGTTCCAGTCAGAAATTTCCAATTCTTCATCCAAGGAATCACTTGCTTCCGTCAAAATGGCCGCAATCCCACCTGACGTCTTCGCTAAAATGGTCGACGAGTCTGTCACAAATGGCGTGTGGTATCACCTCCTCACCGAAGCCTTCCCCTTCCCACAATACATCATCGCACCGGAGTTTATTACGGGAAGATCTCGCATCGATCTCCTTGTTTTCGATGTGGCGAAGGATAAGCCTGTGTTTGCGTTTGAGGGGAAGAAAGCTGGAACTGCTGCCACCTTCCAGGGTGATGCGCCGCAGCTGATGAAATATTTGAAGGATGTTACCAAGGGTGGAACTAGAGGTGTGTTGCCGTCAAGTCAGAAATGACTCGGCTTGAATGAAGTTCGAGGCTAATTTGGAGCAGGGTACGCATTCGGTGTCCTCGCAGCAGGTCCATTGTATGCCATCGTGAAGTACGATGGTTCGCACACGATGAAGCTTCAGGGACCGCTGATTGGTGGTGCTTTGGAAACTGGGAAACAGACTTCGAGTATTCAGGGCGATAATATTCAGCCAACACTGAATGAAGCACGTGCCATTCTCACCAGCATACAGACCTGGATCCACAAAAATGTCAGCTAGATGGAACAAAGGCGGAATAAAGAATTGATACAGCAATTAGCGCAGCTTTGAAGTTGTAAAATTCTATTATTGCTCTGTCACTTGACAATGAGAAGTGAACAGGTGATTGTTGAACAAGACCGGCATTGTGAATGAATAATGAAGGACAATGTCATGCTGCTAGTTCACGATTGTTCAGGTTGAGAATCCTGACAATATTGCACCAGCTTTAAAGCCCTGACCCTCTTCCCTATGCTGGTTATATACCACTACACCTTCCCCAGTCCTCTTGCTCTCTTGCTTTCTTGCTCTCGCTCCCGCTCCCGCCCTTACTACCCATACACAAAGCTACACGTTACACTCATCAACCTAAGCAGAATATCTTCAGAACAGAAAGTATCATCACTCAAGATGGCAATATCTACTACTCTTAAGATCACGATTCCTCCCGTCAATGAGTACGAGCGAGGTGGCCGAGAAGGAGCTCCGTCACCTGAACCTATCCCTCGATCTCCGCCGGCGGACGGAAATTAGGTAGGCAGGATGATGCCTCCACAAGAATATCGAAGGATAATGGGAAGGTAGGTTGGAAGAGAATACCGGATAAGTGTGAGTGTGGTTGCGAATGCTTTCCGCGTGGGCGTTCTCGAGATTCTTGTTCTTTCCTTTTCGGGAGGTTCTTTGCCTAGGTAGTAGCGGAATAATTGCACCAATTCCTCTGGAAACCATTCTACTTTCAAAATTATTTGTAATATATACCGCGTATTGTCCAAGAGGTATTAGAGATGAATTACCTTTTGGCTCAAATCTTCTCACAATCCTCAGGAACAATTGACTACGAAGTCCAAGCCGCAGGTAGCAACACAATAGCCACCAACAACTTTAACGACGATACAAACGACAGATCTGACATCAGCATCTCCCTTCAGGAGTACCGACCAGATGCTGTACCAGACGCATACGAATCCGACATCAGCTTAGTCGGCGGACGAGACAACAAACACCTGACAATTCCACTCAGCTAGCGGATTACATAGACCTCAAGGGCGACTTGGACACTCAACCCATACTCGGCATAAGTTATCCAACTCCGTATACGGCATACAACATTGGGAATGACACATCAGCAGTACCCCCTGAAGACGAACCCATGCTCGCTATACTGCAATACGTTCTTTCCCTCGATGATGCTGATCTTCCAAAAGTCCTGAGCACGTCTTATGCAGACATGAGTTGAATCTCTTTTATGAACTTTGCAAATATGCTTTGCAACATGTTCGCACAACTGGGAGCAAGAGGCGTCCCTGTGCTGTGGCCTAGTGATGACCATAGCGTGGAATTTGCGGGATTTGAAGAAGGTAACTATTACGATGATTGTTTTGCAATCAGCCATTTCTCAATCCGACTTATAATCCTCCGGAGTTTGTAGTCTTGTTCCCAGCTTCTTGCGTAAGCATTCCTTCGCTCTCCTCAATAAAATTCTTAATCTCACAAAGAAATATCTGAAGCCATATGTGACCACGGGTGGAAGCGACACAAAACAATACACCTGAAGTCGCGGCCTTACCAACTTCCACTTCTCAATGCACCTGCTGGCTTTTCCAGCGGCGGAGGCTTCAGCGCATATTTCCCACGTCCCTCATACCA
The DNA here is from genome assembly GCA_001625345.1 of Cairneyella variabilis. Lineage (NCBI taxonomy): Eukaryota > Fungi > Ascomycota > Leotiomycetes > Helotiales > Cairneyella > Cairneyella variabilis. The sequence continues at coordinate 24,275 of AYLM01002873.1, forward strand.
AGATGGTGTTGTACCAGCTTACATCAAGAGTTTGAATGGGACGTATGATGGTCTTTACAATAACAGTAATCGCGGGTATCCGGATGTTGCGGCCCAGGGATCGAATATTGTTCAGATTTGGAATGGGACGTACTTCTTGGATGAAGGGACTAGGTGCAATTGCACTCCTTTCTATCACCTCACCAATAGATGTAAGACTTACCAAACTGACACATTATATTACAACAGTGCCTCAGTACCAACCGTGGCCAGCATCGTAGCCCTCGTGAACGACGCTCTCCTCGCAGCCGGCAAGCTTGTCATGGGTTTCCTGAACCCTTGGCTTTATTCGGGAGGCTGGAAGACGTTACGGATATCACTATTGGCTCTGCTGTTGGGCGTATATTAGTGGGTTTCCAGCTCAGGTTGGGTGGGATGCTGTGACTGGGTTTGGGACACCGGTGAGTATCCTGCTACTACATCTACGTGCCAATTATTCCATTTGAATATAGGAAATCGCGAAAGAGTGATGAAAAATCGATCATGAACTGACTTTGATAGAATTTTCCCAAAATGATAGAAGATGTCTTGAATCAGGGTCAATCTTAGAGATATTTGTGGCTTCCTTCGGTTCAATGGTTCCGAGCTTAGAATGGAAGCACAAACGGTATACTTTTATCATGAAAACACTTCTCATAATTCTCCGCTCAACTCTGCATAAATTCTCAACTTCATTCAAACCCACATCTTCTCCATCTCGGGTATCAAATCCAACGAGTTTCATCCCCCTTCGGCTCGGGTAGATCTCCCATATCCGGATTTTTACCCTGACCTACCCTGTCTCCTACATTGTTACCTCTCGTCTCTTTCTCTTCCCATATATTTCTTTACATTCAGACACCATCTGTCTACCACACGCCCTTCTCTCCATAATTATCTACAGCCCGCACTCCATGTCTTCACAAAGGGTCCTCGTACGTCTCCCATCCTTCTCGGCCCCACATCCCCGCAACATTTTACTTGAGATAGGGCCATGAAATAATTGACATGAACTTCAGGTCACCGGCGCTTCTGGCTACGTCGCCTCCCACGTCGTCGATCAGCTTCTCAAGCAAGGCTATAAAGTCCGTGGATCGCTTCGCTCGCAATCAAAAGTAGATGCATTCGTCGCTCGCTTCGGTCCGAACGTCGAAGCCAGCGTGGTGCCTGATATCGCAGCACCAGGAGCTTTCGATACTTGCTTAGAGGGCGTAGATTATGTGCAGCACACTGCTAGTCCGTTTACTTTTGTCGTACGTCAATATGCGAAGGAGTAGATGGAAACGGGGAGGCAGATCAGCTGACAATACGTGAAGGTCAAAGACATCCAAACCGACCTCCTGGATCCAGCTGTGAATGGCACACTAGAGATTTTAAAAGCTGCAGCAAAATTTCCAGCGATCAAGAGGGTAGTAATCACCTCCTCCTTCGCCGCAGTCGAAAACTCCTTCGCTGGTCCAAGACCTGGTTATACATATACTGGCACGTTTATTTCCTCCTACCTAACATTCAAATGTCTGAACTAATAAAATAAGTCGATAGAGAACGATTGGAATCCAGTCACATTAGAACAAGCACTTGGTGACCCCCTCAACGGCTACCGAGCATCCAAGACTTTTGCTGAGAAGGCTGCTTGGAAATTCATGGAGGACTCAAAGCCGCACTTCTCACTCGTCACTGTTTGCCCACCACTGATCTTCGGCCCCATGCTGCAAGAACCGACCTCGTCTAAGGAACTGAATGAAAGCTCAGCGCAGCTGTGGAAGAATGTGCAAGAGCCTGGAGTGACGCGACTGACTTCCTTCGTGGACGTTAGGGACGTCGCGAAGGCACATGTTGGAGCACTCGATGAGGACAAAGTGAAGGTCGAGGCAGGGAGAGGAGAGAGATATCTAGTTTGCGGAGGTAAGTTTACATGGAAAGCCGCACGTGAGATCGCGGACACGGGAAAGAGATCCGAGGGCAGCATGGAGGAAGCAAACAAATTCTTCGATCTCAGCACGGCGAAAGTGGAGAAAGCTTTGGGGATTCAGTGGATTTCTTTCGAGGATTGTGTTAAGGATTCGGTGGCTGTCATCAAGGCGTTGCCAGATGTACGAATGTAATTGAATTGCTTGTAATTGGCAATTAGGGGCAGCTGAGTGTGGAAGGATTCGCTTAACCTTATCAGCTGCGTTGTATCTGCATTGCATCTGCTTGGCCAGCAATTGCAACGTGCCGTTTCGGGCCGAGCGTGACCACTCTCATCGCCCCTCATTTACTGGTGGACGATCGCCCACTTCAATTGGCCCATAACGTTGCACGTCCATGCCGGCACCAGGACAGGGCCTGAAGTGTACAACTTATGATCATCACAGCTGCATTTAAGGTTACATTTGAACCGCTGGGACTGGTGGCATATTTTCGGTACTCGTACCTGAGCGAACCCTTACCCATATCAAGGATCGTATATCATCATCATGTGAGTTCTTACTTTCTCCCAACTTCACCCACTTTCCCTCGATTGAAGCAGCCGACAACAACGACAATGCAGATCCTCACGACGGTCGTGTTCCTTCTCATCGGCATAGGGGAAGCGGTGCAGGTCAATCCACTGCCAGCTCCCACGTCGATCACCTGGGGAACATCTGGTTCTAAGAGCGTCGCAGGTGGCCTCGTTCTGAATGGAGCACCGAACCAGTTCGTTCGCGATGCATGGAATCGCGCTTTCGACTCGGTCAGAGACTTGGAATGGGTCCCAGCGGCAACAGAAGCCCCTATCGCTACCTACGCGCCATTTCCCTCGGCATCCGCGGCCAAGCTCAGACGGTCATCTACTTTGATCACGGGAGTGAACCTCCAAATCTCTGATAGCGATGCAGACTTACAGCATGGTGTTGATGAGTCGTACACGCTGGACATTACAGAGAGTTCCCCTACGATCAGTATCACTGCCAAAACGATCTGGGGAGCCCTTCATGCTTTCACCACTCTCCAACAGCTCATCATCTCGGACGGACAGGGTGGTCTCATGATCGAGCAGCCTGTGTCAATCCAGGATTCTCCATTATATCCATATCGCGGCATCATGATCGATACCGGACGAAACTTCATCACTCTGCCCAAGATCTATGAGCAAATCGATGGAATGGCACTATCTAAACTCAACGTTCTCCACTGGCATCTGGATGACTCTCAATCATGGCCTGTCCAAATGGACGCCTATCCAGTCATGACAAAAGATGCCTACTCTGCTCGGGAAACATTTACTCACGACGATATCCGAGACGTGATTTCCTACGCCAGAGCACGTGGAGTCCGCGTGATCCCAGAGGTCGACATGCCAGGCCATTCTGCTGCCGGCTGGAAGCAGGTCGACCCTAGCATCGTCGCTTGTGCTGACTCCTGGTGGAGCAACGACAACTGGCCCTTGCACACAGCCGTCGAGCCTACTCCCGGCCAACTCGACATCTTGAACCCCAACACATACGAAGTCGTCGGTAACGTGTACAATGAGCTCTCCGGCCTCTTCACAGACAACTTTTTCCACGTTGGAGCCGATGAACTCCAAGAAGGGTGCTACAACTTCAGCACCCTAACCACCGAGTGGTTCGCCGCCAACGCTTCTCGGACCTATGATGACTTGCTCCAATACTGGGTCGACCATGCCCTCCCTATCTTCCAGAAACCCCAGAACCGCCAACTCGTCATGTGGGAAGATATCTACCTCTCCACACCGCACGCGAACAACGTGCCCACAGACATCATTATGCAAACCTGGAACAACGGCCTCGACAATATCAAAACCCTCACCTCCGCTGGCTTCGACGTGATCGTCTCATCCTCAGATTGGTTTTACCTGGACTGCGGCTTCGGAGGCTTCGTGACCAACGATCCCAGATACGATGTTATGAGTAATCCAGACGTCAACACACCCAACTTCAACTATGGCGGCAACGGTGGCTCCTGGTGCGCGCCCTACAAAACCTGGCAGCGAATCTACGACTACGATTTCACGACCAACCTCACCTCCGCCGAAGCCGCGCACGTGATTGGTGCCACGGCTCCCTTATGGTCCGAACAAGTCGACGATACTGTGATTAGCGGGAAAATGTGGCCACGTGCTGCTGCTTTGGCGGAGTTGGTGTGGAGTGGGAATAAGGATGCGAGTGGAGAGAAGAGGACGACGGAGATGACGCAGAGGATATTGAATTTTAGGGAGTATTTGGTGGCGAACGGTGTGGGTGCTACGCCGCTGGTGCCGAAGTACTGTTTGCAGCATCCGCATAGCTGTGATCTTTATTATAATCAGACAGTAGTAACATGAGTTGGGCGATTCGGTGGAGTTGAAGTAACGGATAATGCGGTAAAGCAAGCGAGTCTTACCTCTTTGGGCCTATCTACCTAGATATATCTAGTTGGTAGTTTTTAATTAAGTCCTCCTTCAATAAAAGGACTTCATCACCTCACTTAAAAGCTTGGAACTAGGCTTTCTTAACTGTATCATGACTAAGTTTCCCAGCGGCCAAGCTATTTAGTATCCGGACTATGATCATAAGAAAATTACTATTAGGCAAAACACGAACACCAACATTAATCACCATTAAGGATCTTGGCCACTCAGCCAGGGACTAGGGCATCGTCACTAGCTATGAGTAACACTCCATATTCATCCACTCTCATTTGCCCAACTCCCGCACAGTGTCCTCGGCTCGTGCAAAAGATAGTTCAGCCATTGTCTCCTCCCAAAGGAGTTTAGCAATCCGTTCACCCTCGGCCTTATAGACCAAAGGCGCCTTCCTTCATAACATCTCGATTAACAAATTAGCTCTCAAAACTTGAAAATAACCACTTACGGCTGTATCTTGCAGACCTCCAGGTATTGTCCATGAGCATCGGCCCCATGTCCAACAGCGCCGTCCGTGAGTGAGCGAGCTCCGACCGAAATCGAACGCCCAAAGATACGCTTCAAGAAAGCTGCGATGATCTGCGCGATGTGCAGTCCCGGGACGGTCCCGAGACTCGTGCCATAACACAAACCTGGGTTGGGCATAGTGATGATAGCAACCGAGGAGGGAACTCTTTTCGTCAATTCGGTTATGAAGAGTTGGCCGAGTAACTTGGAGGTGAAATAGCGCTCGGGAAGGCCGAAATTCTCGGCCTTGTCAAGAGCGGGCAATATGGGTGTGCTATCCTTCTCCTTAAACTTGGCCCAGGACGCGACGTCCGATTGCACCCACACAAGACGAGGCTGCTCGGTACCGGACAAGTTTTTGGCTTTGAGGATAGGAAGCAGTAGGATGGTAAGTAGAGCCGTTGACAAATAATTCACTTGGATGGTTTCCTCGTGGCCTGTGGATGGTGCGAGCGCATGGGTCTGCTTCATAATGCCAGCGTTGAGGACAACTATGTCTAGACGCTTCAGTGTCTTGGTGCGCTCTACGAAAGCGGTGGTGGACTCGTAGGATAGCATATCCAATTTCCACACCTCAATAGCGCCATCTTCAAGATGACGACCCGATGACAGGTTTGTCCTGGCAGCTTGACCTTTCGACTCGTCTCGCACGGCGATGATAAGCGTGGTCAAGCCTAGATCTAACATTTGACGGGCGCATTCTAGACCGATGCCAGTGTTGGATCCGGTAACGATGGCGGTTTTACCTGTGAGGTCGACATCGCGTGGCAGAGCGGGAGTTAAGAAGAATTGACGGTAGAGACATTGTCGTAGGCTTGCCCTCTTCTCAGCCTCGGCCTTGAGCGAGATGTCAGAGACTGCGGCGGCCATATATCTAAGTCAAATGAGTAGAGAAAATTTAGGAAGAAAAACAGTCGTAGCTAAATGAGTTGCTGGGACTTATCCTAATTTTTATAGCGCTCTCACTCCTAGTCTTCCACAGAAGCAAAAGGTTGCAAGGAAGTAGACTGTAGGGGCTATGCAGAAAGCCGAAGAAGAATGAATGTCGTACTCGGGGGCCAATAATAGTCGGTCACCCTTTTTATTTCGCATTCGCTTAGAGTCGGTGGAAGTGACTGTTACACGGAAGCGAGCGTTACGCCCGCCAAAATATGACTTAATGTCCTACTCAAGGGTCACCCTTTTATTTCGCATTCGCTTAGAGTTAGTAGAAGTGATTGTTACGTAGAAGCGAGCGTTATACCCATGAAAATGTGACTTAAAAATGCTTAAAATCGTACCTTTCATTTAATATAAGTTCTCGTCTATATAAATGCAAGCTATAATATTTATATATACTTAATTTTATAAGTATAATTATTTAATTCTAGGATTTGCGAAGGTTTTAAATAGAATACATAGCTATAATTATAAGAAAAGTTCGAAAATTGTGAGGGCGCAGGCAAAAGGGTAAAGACTCAATTAATTAAAAGCTTATTGTATAAAGATATAAAGCTAGAGATGGAAGAGGGGAGGGGGAAAAGCCTTGACTATATAGCCGGATGGCGGATCATATAATATAGCGAGGAGTCAGGGCAAGGTTCTGAACCGCTGCCCTGACATATACTAGATAAATGGACTTCAAATTATTCCCAGCCCTTATGTAATATTATAAATATTTTTCTTCACTAAGAATTTGCTTGAAAGGCTAGCCAGAGAAGGCAAAGTAAGAATGCGTGTGGAACATTACTCGAGTCCGAGGATGCGGGCACCAGAAATGAGCGACCGAGTCCCTGAACGAGGGGCGCTCGTATAAAAATTCTCGAAGCTTAGCTCTAGCCTTACATATAAGGCTAAAGTGCTCTTTACTTTAGTTGTGGCCTCCTTGCATTTTGAATTTTGAAATAAGCTTTTAATCTCTTTTTTTGTGGCTCTTCGGCTCCGTGCTCACGGTGTAGCGAATCCGGAGCACACTGACGAACCGAGAAGGGAGGTCGCATGCTCTTTCTTTGTTTGGTTATTTGCCGGCGTAGCATAAAAGTATTCCCTGTTCCTTGCAAGTATTTGAATAAATTCATTTTAGATTGTTCCAAACACGAAATCTTCAAAAGGAAGTCTTGGTCTCATTTCCCTCACTCAGAGAATTCGCCTCGCTATATGTCAAATGAACGTCCACAGACCTCCTAATCTCCTGCGGTCCTGTCAAGATATTCTCGTCACTGGTTGACCAAGCCTTGACACGATTGTGTGCCCCTTTCCAACCCGTGATATTCGTTTCCAGAGAGTACTGTTGGTTGTCGCTTTCATCCCTCCGCTGTTTGAACGCTGACTGGGTTTGTCTCAAAGTATCGGACGTGGCCATTAGCCTTGGAGCAATACGTCGTAGTAGCGGGCCTAGGGGTGGCACGCAGCCAGTCGCGATTGCGAGATTGGCTTCCGCGCAGGAGATGGTATAACCGACGCCGTAAGTGCGATCCGTATTGTGGGGAGAGAATCGCCAGGAATATACAACAAGACGAGCGATGGACACCGCAGTTACACTATTTTGTTGTCAGCAGAAGGCACTGGACTTGGAGAAGTCTTTCGCACATGAACCCGACGCTGAGTATTCCTCCAGCAAGAATCTTCTTCCTGCGTGGCATCTTCAAGTCCCAGACAATCACTGTTGGGATGACAACGACCATGAGATCCGTCAACACAGCGAGTCCAGCTGAAACGAGGAAGAAATTGATCTGATCAAAGCAGCGTCCACCTTTGATAGTGACTCCATCCACTTGGCCTTTGCTGTCCGCACCAGCTGCTTCTTGAGCTGCTAGATCCATAATCGGGTAGTCGTACACGTATCTGAACGGTGTGCATTGGAATGCATCTGCGAAGAAGATTGCGATAGCAAGCAGAGTATTCAATACCAATGTAGCCCAAAGCGAATTCCTCGCGAAGGGTTTTGCGTCTCCGATTCGAAGCAGGAAGAAAATTACTGATGCTTTGACGAGAGCTAAGATCGGGTTGTAGAGCAGTTGGTTTGCGAGGTTGTATTTTTGGCCTTGGACTTGCTCGGCCAAGCTTAATTTTGGAATGTCTACTATATGATAGCCCTGCCAGGTTGCGAGTGTATCTAGAGTTCGTCAACTTGATTTGCAAGAAAGTCTGAATATCTTCACGGACATTTGACAATCGCGAAACCTTCCATAGCAGCAAGTATCTGACTTCGTAGTCAGATCACTTCCATATACCAGTTGAAAACTAGCCGACACTTACATATGCTAACAAAAGCAGCCCATCACCTACACAATTGTTAGAAAATGTACTCGGCTGATATTCAGTACACTTACTCCACATCAGGTACGAGTCCCAACGCCTGTCATCTTTCCATGCAAGAACCCTAGCCGATATTCGAAGACAAATTAAAATGGTACTGATACCAAGAAAGACCCCAATGATTGCCAGAGCAGTCGGTTGTTGAGTATCAACCATGATTGCGAGGCACGCAAGAGCTGTCACATATCAACATGGCAAGAAGGTTTCCACCTTGAAAAGTGGGAACCTTTTGAACGATACATGAACAGCATAAAACCTTATTAAAGCATAAAACAAGGGCCGTGCAATTACTCTGGTGAGTGGGATGTTCAGCTGGGTTATCCTCCTGGACGATCTTCCGGTGACGGTAGTTTGAACCCATGTCACACCAGGGGCGGCCCGCGTGGGTGGCTGCCAGGGCGGGAAAAAAGGTGGCCGATTTTGGCACGTTTCCAACATCAACACCTTACTTCAGCAATATCAAAACTTCCATGAAACCTATAAAATTTGCTAAAACTTGATATCAGAGCTCCAAAAAATAGTCGAACTGTTTGTAAATTAATTTTGGAAAATTTGACTTAGAGTTGTGATTGTTCTTTAAGCCTGAACGTAGGAGGAGTAGGCGAACGCCAAAATCGGCCCCTTTTTTTTCCCGCCCTGACAGGGTAGCAGGCTAACCATAAAACCTGAATGAACTTGCATTCAATTGTCGTCTTGGATCAAGTATGCTTGCAAGAAATACGTTATTATTTGGAGCAACCTCAACTTCGCGATACCAACGCAGATTCAACGTTCATTTCGCAAAACGCTGAGCTAGCAACCAACATCGCGACTTCGCCTGTTTCGCACTTACCTTAAGACGAAATAATCTGGGTTCACGCAAAAGATTGAATTTCTACAATGCGGGGAGCAAGTCGGTACCAGTGTAGTGGTAAATTTTGAGTCCGGGCTGTGTGGGTTGTGAGGGTTTTCTGCGACTCTGTGAGAAGCCACAAGAGGCAACTTCTCCGAGAGCACTCTGGGTAGAGGCATTGTAACGACATCCCCAACTTGCATGCATTCAATTGATTGCAGAGAGGCCGGTAGAAATTAATTAAATACTTCCATAGCTAAAGATGCAGAGTCAAATTAGGCGTCGACTGCTCCACGTTCTCTTCAGTCTTGATCTTGAGGCTGGCTCCGCTAAAAAGATTGGGAAGCGCAAGTAATCACTATACATGGGCCCCTTGAACCTGTGCCTTCCGGCATCTACGGTGTCCGTTCCCCCTTACATTTGACTAGCAAACGGCAGCACGCCTCGAATCCAACGGACGGATCAAGTACGGAGAGGAGATTGCTTTGCGGGGTTGTTCCTCTTTCTCAATCGAAGCCCGATGCAGGGCAAATAGGCGAATGAAATTATCGCATAATTCAATAAAATAAGCATCTTGCATACATATCATGGAGAAACTAATGTGCATGCAACCGTATACTTCCGAGCGGGGATTTTCGAGAGGTTGGGACCTGGACCTGCAGGTTCCTTATGATGGTACATCAAGGTTTCCTCCTCCCGTTTGGTTGTTTGTTTCTTGGAATTTGTTCTCTACCCTGCTCCCAACTCAAGAATTTCCCATCCGCCAAGCCACCTCGTTGGGATAAGGTAATTAGATAGGGAGTAGCCTAGGAACACAGAAAGTTTCACAAATCCAACCGTCAACCCCGATGAAAGCAATGCTAGAATTTCGTGGCGTTTTCGTTGTGGCTTGTATTTGGGTTGTCTCTGCAGGGATTGCATCATCGAGCACAACCAATGGCATCACAGCCAGCGACGAGTACTTTGACTTCGAAACTATTCAATTGACCGATGCCACTCTCTCAAGTCTAAACGGGAGTACTGCTGCGCTCTTCGGATTTGACGATGACACCGATACATCCGCACACACTGCGGCGCAGAATGGATCTTGTAGGGTATTTCCCGGTGACACCAAATGGCCTTCGGATCTCATCTGGGACTCTTTTGGAACAGTCCTTGGAAATAACGCCCTCATCAAGACCGTTCCATTGGCCGCGCCTTGCTACAATGGGCCGTACTACAATAATGCCACCTGTGTTAGTCTGACTGCAAATTGGACCAACTCATACCTTCAGTAAGTGGTCGTCATAACACATCCAAGAACTTTCTGACTTCTTATCTAGCATGGCAGATCCGACATCAATGATGTCCCCTGTGTACCAAGGGCTGACCTGCCAAGTGACTACGGATCCAACTCAAAACTGCACCCTGGGAGGGTACCCATACTATGCTGTCAATGTTTCCACAGTTGCTCAAATCCAACTAGCAATCAATTTTGCAAGGAATTCAAATCTTCGATTGGTCATTAAGAATACCGGTCACGACTTCTCCGGGAAGTCAGGTGGCGCCGGAGCCCTGAGCATTTGGACCCACAATCTGAAAGATGTGACGTATTTCTCCAACTATTCTGCTGAGGGATGCGACTACACTGGCCCCGCTTTCAAGGCTGGAGTGGGTGTTCAAGCTTTCGAAATATATAAGGAAGCATATGACCGAGGATTGGTCGTCATCGGAGGCGAAGGCCAGGTACTGTCATGACTTCCTCCTTCCAGTCCGGTTGCTGACTTTGGATTTCAGACTGTTGGTGTGATGGGCGGGTATATCCAAGGGGGAGGTCACTCACCCCTGAGCTCTATTTATGGCATGGGTGCTGATCAGGTTCTGTCTATGGATGTCGTCACAGCAGATGGACGATTCCTCACAGCCGACTTCAACCAAAACACTGACCTCTTTTGGGCACTTCGCGGAGGTGGCGGCAGTGCTTTTGGCGTCGCAACAAGTGTTACGATAAAAGCACACCCCGATCTCCCCGTCACAGCATCAACATTCTCCTTTGCCGTAGGTGGAAACAACGGCACCATTACTTCCGCAAACTTCTGGACCGGCGTCCGATACTATCTGGACTACTTTCCCTCACTCTCATCTCAAGGTATCTACGCATACTGGTTCATCATCAGCACGTCGGCGGGACCTGAGTTTCTGATGCAGCCATTTTGGGCACCAAACAAAACACTAGACGAGACCAATGCCCTCCTGGCTCCTTGGTTTAGTCAACTTGCCACACTTAACATTACCTTCACCCCGAAGACGATTCATTACGACTCATTCTATACCGGCTGGCTTGCCTCGTTCCCTCTCGAAGCTGTGGAGAAAACACATGTCTGCACCGGCTCCCGGCTCTTCCCAAAACAGAATTGGGGCAACACTTCATCCCTCGACGCAACATTTAACGCGATCAAAACATCTGCCGAAGCCGGACTCACAATCATCGCCTTCATCATCGACCCTAGTGTGCACGGTACGATCGACCCAGACAATGCAGTCAACCCAGCCTGGCGTAACACTTACTCCCACGTTCTCCAGTCCATAAGCTGGACGCTCGGAGCAAGTGCAGCTGTGCAGCTGGAGACGCGACATAATTTCACGTTTGGGTATATGCAGAATTGGCGGGATGTATCGCCTGGCGCAGGGTCTTATTTAAGTGAGAGCGATATCCTCGAGCCTGATTTCCAGCAGAGCTTTTATGGTAATAAGTACGCGAGGTTGTTGGCACTGAAGCGGAAGTATGATCCAAAGGATGTATTCTTTGCTCAGACGGCTGTGGGGAGTGAGTTTTGGCAGGTAGTGACGGCGAATGGGCTGCCGAGTGGAAATGGGAGGCTTTGTAGGGTCTAGTTTGACAAAAACTATTTCTCATAGCAAGGTTTTACCCAAATATGAGATCTAGGTTTTCTGCTTTTAACCTTCGTCGCTATTACAACGAAAATGCAATACAAGACGAAGCACTCAGAGGCTCGCTTAAGAAACCGACATCCGATTGTGCAATCAGGATGTTCGTCCTGCATTACTGTAAGTATAATATTTTTCAACCCGAATAAATTCAAATCAAAACCCATGTCATCAGTACCTCTGCCAAACATTTCCGTCACTTCGTCAACAAGTGGAATTGTTGTCAGATAGCGGTCTTGCATTGCATCTGACCTGTTGCCTGACTGCTGAAAGGCCCTTTGCCCTGAAATAGCCTATAACTAGGCGAAACGTAGCATAGCTTACTTTTCTGAATGCACCCATTTCATTCTCTGATTTTGCTCACTTCTGACGATCATCATCTGAGAATTACGGGAATTCAAGAGGCTGAATTGTTCTTGCTACCGCACTTTACTGTTGTAACTACTAACATTAACCTCGAACGACACCCCATTTTGACAAAATTCACCTCCGCCTCGCGGTTTCTAGAGCTTGTCAATACAAACCTGGATATCTCCACTTTAGGGTACTCCAGAAGAAAATCCAAATACCCATGAGTAGCCAACAAATTTCCCAGACCAGCTGCCCTCGATCATTTTCAGCTCTCCAGACAATCCCAATGACTTTGCAAAACTACGGATAGCTGAAAACCACATGATCTCTGCTGAGCAGCCGAGAAAGTTCAGAAAAAAATACCAAAAGTCCAGATACCATTCGCGATGACCCACCCGCCAGCTTACGGCCGAGTAGGAAGCACCGGATTGTTCAAATACGACAAATACCACGATGGTCTTCAATGCGAAAGAATCAGGCCGCAATCCCAAAATGCACGCAACGACTTTCCAATAATTGGTGTATGGCCTGACAGCCAATGTCGGATATTTCAGTACCGAAACGGTATTCTTACCTCTTATTTTAGTGCCTGGCAAGCACTACCCCTTTCCGTTGGCTAGCACTTTTTTTCTTAGGTCTCACTTACTAGTATTATCATTATATCTACTTAGTCAGTCCTTATATAGAAAGGCAGATAATATTCTCTTACCAGAACCATTCCTAAATCACGTGACTATCTGGTGGATAATTTATAGCTCCACTCTTGCGATGCCAGGAGACAGCAATTTCTTACTTCGCAGGCACCGGACTCGTACAGGATGGCTCTGTTCTCGCGTATCCACCACCACAGGATGATTCTGAAGGAGGTCAATGCTGTAAGTCTCTCATCAGGTATCAAAATTTACACGATATAGTTGTCCCATACTTTACAGCATGTAACCTTGGCTATGTCTATGGCAATATGACCTACATCAACACGAATTTGAATTGTATCTATGATGTATTCGGATTGAATGAAATTTAGGTCTGTGAATGTTGTGAATATGCATTCCCAGTCTCCAAGTAACTTACCCCGCCATGAGTGACGGTTGTTTTAATATTCCTCTTTCTGCAGTGCCTTGAATGCATGCCCCAATTCAGATCTCTCCTTGTTCGGATTTGCATCCTACCTCGCGAAATAGAAGGAACGCTCTCTTCCTATTCTTCCATCACCAGCGCCTGCAATATCCTTGATTCGGATCTTCAAATGTGCATATCTTCCTAGGGATACCCTTGGGACGCCCCTGCTAGAGCCTATAATCCTCTCAACCTGCCAGAATGAATACCAGGCACTCAACCACTTTCTCATGCACCTGGTGAAGCCTTTATGACATGGGGTGCTCCGAGTCCGACATATGCACTGATGTTGTTTGGCTATACGACGACAATCGTACTTGTGCCATGTACTGCAAGCGCGGGGACGACTTCGAGCATAATGCTACCCCGAGCTCGACAGCAAAAATCTTAACCAATACGAACAAACTGTCGCCGAGTACCTCAGTCAAATCAACCTCTACGAGCAAACAAACGTAGTCAGTCAAAACCATTCCCTCAATCAAGATAAATGACTTTGTCAAAGCCTTTTCCTCAGTCAAAACCACTTCCTCAGCTAAGACCACTCTCACCACGTCCATTAGTAAAACGACCTATTCCCATAAATCAAGTACAACAGGGTAGAAAACTTGGATCCAGAATCAGACAACCAAGAGTACAGGGATTGGCTTGGCAGTTGGGCTGCAAAAGGCGAGTGTGAAGTAATTGATGTTCATTCCTAGCACAATTTAATGAATAATGAACCTACACATAGTATCAGGATCTCATTAAATTGAGACACTATTCACTCAAACGACAGCGACATCCTCTGGTACTCATTCACCGCCCTCCTCAACTTATCACTAATATGCGCTGTCGCTCCCCACTTCTCTCCCCAAAGTGTCCTTGCACCTTTCTCTGCTTTCCTCAACCACTCGATACTGTCATCAATAAGACACATTTTGTCGTAAATTAATGCAATGTCTTCCATTGTGTATACTGAGCATTCGTCAAGAGAGCCGTTTGCAGTCATGTCGTCCACGTTTGCATCATGATTGACGATAGTGAAACATATATCCAAGGCGCGGTAGAAGTCCTTTGTGTCGATGTGAATATGCTCCAATTGTCTAGTAGCCATCCGTATCTCTAAGGACTGTGCTCCATAGAGGCTTCGGGTCTCAGCACAAAGTTGTTGGCCCATTACGAGTGCTTGATCATACTCAGCATCTTTTCGGTGAAGCCGGATTCTCGAAGTCTGCGCTTTAATGGCTAGGGGATGGATAGTCTTGCTTTCGGAAGATAGCAAGTCCACCATGAAAGAAAGGCATTTATCTGAGACCTCACGGCTTGATTGGTCAAATTGCAATTGTTGGAGGACGACGGTGATTGGATGGCGCCTGCCTAATTTGATCTCGGATAATTTGCTGAGGTAGTCGATGACGATGCTTCGGATTTCTGGGTGCTCTCGGGTGTTGACTGGACATAGTGTAGCGAAGGCCTCTTGCAGGAATAAAGTCATGTCTGACTCTAGCGCTTTTGATGCTTTCGCACACGCTTTGTGCAGAAGTGGCCATGTTCGTTTGTGCGAGAGCGTCTTCGACAGGTAAATTGCTTGCTTGATGTCTTTCCAGAACTGGATTTCCGTCACATGTGAGATATTTGTAGTTGTGAGTGGCTCACGTAGGCAAGAATCCCGGACAGAAGAAAGAACGAGATGCAAATTGAGGACCCCAGCTCCAGTTGTCACGCTAAAGCTCGAGGTGTAAAATGAGGCGAGTTGAACGGGATATGGCTGTTTAAATTGCACAATTTTGCTCCTTGAACAGTCCACGATTGGTGGTGTTGCCCGTTGTTGACAGTCAGCTGGGCGAACACGGCTTACGTATATGCAATGTGCCTCGCACTCTTCTGGGTCGCTACTGTGAACGGGTTGCTGTGGATTATCTGCCTGAGATTTTTTGATTCGAGAGATTTCCTTCGAGTAACGTGCAAGTTTCCGTAATTCCTTGGGCCCGATTGAGATGTTTGGGGACAAGGAGAGTGCCTCTGGCCTGGTCATGACTTGAAGCAATTCTTTCTTCCGAGCGGAGCTCATGTTCTTCGACAGGTTCCATTTTTGGAGTCTTATCCGATACATGCGTATGCTTAGTACGTCAATTAGCACTGTGGTATTGGTGAGGTATGGGAATCTACAAAATGCATCTTTGGAAGGCTTGCAGACTCTAGGACCGGGACCGCCATGAACCTTGTGAAGACAGCATATCGGAGTCTCACCTGGCTTTGAAACCCCTCTCCAGCATCACTCGCCGCACCTCCTTGAGTGTATTCTGAGAATACAGGCAGGTGATTGCTTTGCGGCTCCTCTCCCAGTCCTCGTTCGAAAGTCTTTTTGAAATCGGAGGCATTTTGGATTTCGGCAACCGTGTTGTAGCTGGCTTTGAATTCCGAGTCCACTTGCTCTCCTTTAATCTCTGTCCCACCTCCTTCCAAGGGGAAGGATTGAATAATGTGCCCGTTAATAGTGAACTCCCAGAGAACGAGGCGTACGACATCCGATGCAAGGGCCTATCATGAGAAGGATACAAAATGACTCTGCATATGCAAGTCATTGCTTGTACTCGGTCTGAGAACACGGGACAGCTAACGAGGCCGGCAGTTGAGAGAAAATGGCTTACTGCGGCTCGGGCGCAACTGCGCAAAGACGACCGAGCTTTCAGGGGACAACAAATCGCGGGGTGACACCAGACACCAAAACGAAGAGCATATGCCAGGCTGAGAGCACGCACGAATTTTCTGCACTATAATTGGACAGGAAATCTAAATCGAACATGACGTTATTCCACAACGCTCGCCTTGAGGGTGCCTATGCAAGTTGCCCTTTTGCATAGCCTTCCTCGAGCTTCTGAAGGGTCGCCCAATGTGGGTCATTTGCGTGTGACAGTACCAATTGTTTTTGATCAGTTGACAGAATATGACCGCAGTCAAATATTTTTAAGGTTGTTGAAAGGAGATTAAAAACTTTTTCGTTCAATGATAATTTATCTGCGCAAAGGGCGTCTTGATATCGCGGGTCAGTCAAGAAAAGCTACTAGAAGACTGGGTTTCCAAGAGGAAGCTCCTGTTTTCGCCTTATAGCGCTGCGCATGGTAGCCTCGCTCCAAGCCGCAGCATTTTTGAGGCGAAGCAGCCTCAAGATCGTTTACGGGGCCTTTCACGCTTGAGAATCCAGAAGCGAGCACGCGACTCACTCTGCCGTCTCCACGCTCACTTGAGCATCCATCGAGAGTAATGAAAAGCTTATCGTGGTATGGGAGGTTGAGCTTTTGGACTCGTTGTACAAACGGTAGTCAAGCTCGAAACAGATAAATACCCGGAGCTTCCTGTATTTTGCTTGAGTCTTTTCAAAGGTACTTTGGTACTGCCGAAGAAATATCGAAGACTTTTTTTCGCGCGTCAGCCTGCTCTCAGGCACGCTGGACATTTGTTGTTCCAGGATATCTGATAGGACTGTACTTTCAGAGTCAATCCAAGTATTCTTCAACATGGATCATCTCCCATGCCCCATCGATGGAAGCCGGCCGTCGGTCGGATTCTATGCCGAGTTTCGAGTGTACACTCCCGAAGATTTCTTCAAGCTGCCGTGTCAATACGGCTACAGCGACTTCGAGAGTTTGATGGAGCATGGCCTCGCTTCCACCATGGAAGAGGAGCATGCCAACACATTCCTTCAAGAATGGCTCTGGTTTTCGTTACTCGCGAGAGTCATGGACTGTGACATTTTCTCTGACGACTTTTACAACGGCCACACTCTCCACACGAAGAAGGTGCTCAACGAAAAGCTCGACGAGTGGGCGCAGCGAGAGCGACGCCAGCCAAATACATCTGCTGCTGCTCAAGGTCGATATATCAAGGCGTCAATGGCTCTAGCATGCGCCCGACGATTTCTTTCCAAGCACTGCTCCTATGAGCCACGAGATACCGATGGTCTCCCTCCAGTTCGTGATGAGTCAGATCTTATTGAAAAGACTGGAAATTCTGCTCATAAAATAGTGGACAAGAAGCTGACGTTGTCGATCGCGATCCTCGGCGAGATTTTGCAACGCGAGCGTCAGAAACTACCACATTTTGAGGACCGTCTGGAGTTCTGGCCTGATCCAGAAGAAGAGATCAGGAATTGGGGCCACAGCAGGTACTGCCGCGAGTATGTGGGATTCCCACTGTTCAAAATATCTTTTGCACGAGAATATTTTGCGAACCACGGTACTGACTCCAAACAGGTTGCTTCAAAGCAATGGTTGGTGCCCGAGTGAGATCCGCAGACTCGAGTCCACAATGCCTGGAGTTTGCGAGGTGTACTATGCAAGTTTCATCAAGCCAGTCAATCCTGATGGTCATCGAGATTGTAGCGTTTGGGAATGCAACGCCCTTCATGAAAGCAAAGAGTCGCTGCACGTGGCTACCTGTGACGCGCGATGCAAGGGAACATTTGGTGTGAAAGAGGAAGAGATCGTAAAAATTCTTGAAAGCGGTAAGACGCCTCTAGTCACTTGGAATGCTGGAAAGTTAGAGTGTAGCGGCTACGTCTTGGGAAACGCAAAGTTCGGTGCTTTGTCTCATAGCTGGGCGGAATCCATTCTGAATATTGGGCATGACGCCCGAGGAGGGAACGATCGCCAGGTTTTGCCCTGCCAGTTGGACAAGATGCAAGACGACTTTAACCGAGTGATCAACGGTAATGCTTCGAGAAGGGAGAATGTCCCTTTTTGGGTTGACGTTCTATGCTTCCCTCGACAGGCTGCCGCAAAAACGCGAGCGCTCAATCAAATCAAGGATATTTATAGCAAAGCCGGAGCTGTACTTGTATGGGATCGAGACCTGCTTATGAGATCCAAGAGCGCAGAAAAGGAAATCATCGAAATGAATGTGAGAATACGTCTTGGAGACTGGTCGAGGCGCCTTTGGACTTTGCTCGAAGCTTCCTTGTCCCGCAACTTGCATGTCGCATTTAAGAACGATACGTTGAGCTTTCGTGAAATTCAAGAAGCTAGAGACGCGGCTCGTGCCGACTTATTCCACGAATACCATCACATCTGGCAGGCCGGTCACCCTTTCACGGAGGCAATCTGGAAACTTCGCCAATTGGAGGAGTCAACCACCCCAGAATTCCGCCCTCAACGAGCGTGGACGGCTGTCCAATTCCAGCTTCTCAATGAGCCTGAGAATGAAGCTGTCATCCTTGCGAGTCTCATGAAGCTTGACATGACGGAGTTGAAGAGCATTGGTGGCCCGAGTGAGGATCCGGAAGTTGTGGCTGCAAAGAGGATGGCCAAGCTGCTTGACCTCATGAACAAAACACCAGGCCTAGGAGTTCCTTCGGGTATCATCTTTTTGCCACCTCCAAAGTTGATGGTAGATAGCGTTCCAGAGACGAAAGGGTACAGATGGGCACCCCGAACATGGCTTAGCAGGCAGACTCGCACATTCCCATTGAACAAGCCCATGCGAACGACGGGAACTATTGGGAAACCTGGTCTCCTAGTGGAGTTTCCAGGTTTGATCCTGCATTGTGTGGGCTCTCCTGTACACCAGAGAAAGTTCTGGGTCCCCGTCAACCAAAGCATGACCAAATGGTACAAAGTCATGGGTCCCCAAGAGAACTGGAATACATTTTGGAGAGAGATTCGTGATTCAACTGAGCCAAGTATCATTATGAGCGATTATAACCCGCGAGATGATTGGAGTATCGCTGTCCTGGTGAAGACGAAAGGAACTCTGCGGAATGGCCAAGTGCGATGGGTCGAGATTGTGTGTAGAGTCTGGGTGCGTTTGGAAACAAATCCTGTCAAGGTGAAGGACCTGATGAAGAGCTTTCGTGAATGTGAGGAGATGCTGTTTGGTAGCAGACTGGAAGAGCAGGAATGGTGCATTGACGGAGGTGATTCTTAGAAATTCGGTGGAGAGATATTCAGGGAGGAGAGATATCAAAAGAGGACTCGTTGGGGTGTGGTTTGGGATTTCTGGCGTTTGGTAATTTTGGTTGCTCTTGCCCTTTCTGCAATCCCACGTCTCTATTTGGGACGTTTTCCGTAGAAAGATTCTCACCAAGAGGTCTTGTTCCTTTTGTTTGACATACGTCAACGCCAAAATAATCAGAAAGCAAATGATACGAAGGAAGGCCGAGTGTGGCCGACGTCCCCTCCGCTCGCAAAATCAAATCGCAAGAACCAGCAAGTGCGATGAATATCTTTTGGTGTCAAGATACCTTACCTAGGTAGGTAGTTGATTCCGCGCTGCGCCAGGCATTGCAGGAGCTTTCCGTGAGCTTGTATCGACGACAGTGAAGAAGGAATTGGCGCTGATAACCCGAGTTGAATATTATCCATTATCGTCGCGTTTGTAATGGAAGAGGAAGGAGATGGAAGTCGAGGAAGGATTCGCGTTTCCACGTGGGAGGAACTCTGTCCGCTCGGCTCGCATTCTGATTGGCTCTGTGATTTAAGGTTGGTCCGTGCAGACAAATACTTTGCAAACGTCTCCCTTCAGCATCCTTTGATAGAATGATCATTTTAAGGAATTTGGTATCACGTATAAAGTCCTTACTGGTGGTTGAATGCCTTTACTCAACACCTTACTACGAACCTTTTTGCTGTCGGGTTTCTCCCCGCCATGTAACTGCTTCTCCCTTGAGATGCAACAAAATACAGAACTTGCTCACAATGACATGCTTCCTTCGTGTTTGCATGCTTGGACAGTTAGGGAGTCGCCAGCTTGTATGTGAGAGTTAGATAAGGTTGATTCTTCTTACTGGAACTAGTGAATTCTTCGCAAGTCACTCGATATATGGAAAGGAGGAGCTTGTACTTCCCGGGCTTTCAACTCATTCGGTCACGTGATAGCCGTTTTTGACTTCCGCCGCATGCAACCCTACGATGACTTGAGGCTGAGGTGAGATGATGAGCTGATCTTATCAATTGCTGAATTACTCAGTCTATTTCTTTGCATCACCTGAGCTCTTGGTTGTAGTAGTAATCCGCCCTTAGTCACTTTGAGCAAGGAATATATGTGGGTACAACTCAACTTGGAAGATAACGATGTACATGTACTTGATTGAGAAATCGCTCTGGAAAAGATATTCCGGCAAACCAACATGAATATGCCAAGGGAGTAAGAGTAGCGCGAATCCTACCACCTCCTAGAACCCGTGGGCGGCTCGTATGTGCTTAATAATCGCCAATAATTTGCTTACACGGGTCGCCAATTGCCCTTTCGAGTACTCCACAGCTTCAGTGCTACCTTCTCACTAACTTTATCTACGTCACCTATTGCACAGAAACCGCTGTCAACTGAAAGATATAATGCGGTACCACCCGAACAGATGGTCGGCATAGCATCACCTTGCATGTATTAAAGTCAGTATTAAGGGAGAGCGGAGGTTTTAGCGAGGTTGGCCGACAATATGGAGGGGCATCCATCCCACTCTCTGACCTCAGATGTTGGAAAGTGCATCCAAATGCATCCAAATATGAAATGCTTTCGCTGTGCCGCCGCATTACACGAATCCGTCATGCCGCGAATAGCCATCGTGTTACCGAGCGGGTTTTGGCATTTGTGGGAGTATCGTGAGAGTGAGAGTGAGAGTGAGAGTCGTGTTCGATGGAGAATGGGATACTGCGGGCGATACCGCGATAGACGACGTCCACCAGGTCGGCACAATGGAATGACAGTGGAATTAGTTCCCCTAGCCCTATCGTGAGCTTCAGGCCCCGGTTTAAAGTTCCCGACTAGCAGGACCCTTCTTTTCGTCTTCATTTCCACAATTGCTCAAGTTTCCCCAACAACACGTTGTCGCATTACAGACTTCTATTGTCCAGATTGCCGTTACTGTGCTTGCTGGTATTTACTTCCGCATGCTCTTTTCATTTGGAAGCAAGCAGCCAACAACCCCTGGCTGCAGCTGTTCTACCCCGCCACAGCATCTGCATCGCCCAGTGCGTTTCATCGGGATCAACCAGCCTTGACTGCCCTTTAGGCCATACAGAGTCGGGTATCGCGACTCCATGGCGGCCCTTGGAGTGACCCCCACATTGTGGCGTCCTCCTCATAGCGCGCGATTAAAGCGACTCTCATGCACGACGCACAGCATCCGGCCTAGGCTTTTCGGTGCTCGTAGTCCCTGAAATCTCTGGGTGCATCGCGGCCCCGAGAATAATAAGAAGCCCAGCTAACCCCCCATTCCGTGCCATCGCAAGCCAGCCAGGCCAGACTGGATTCAAATCACATATTCCCAAAATAATCACAAGCACTGCGTTGAGTTGAGACACACCTGTGCGTGGGGAGCACTCGCCCGCTTGCCTTGCCTACCAGTCGAGGACCGAGGACCTGCTGAACAAAGAATATTTGCGCGTCAGCTGAGGAGCCCCCCATTCTGAATAGAGCAAAGGTATTGCATCATTCGTTGCTGCAACCGAAAGTCCTGGCAACCGGTGTTGGTGGTTCATTCGCAAGACTCTCCTCATCTCTGGTTGCGACCCTATGGCTTGATTACCCCGCCGATGAGATTGCATCCCTCTCTCCACACTTACCTACACACATTTCTACAAGCCGCCGGATCCCTTCAAGGACCTCGCGATACAGCATCCCGCGGTGTCCTCTCGACTTCTCGCGCTACCCCAACTTCCACCGCCGTCATCTCCATCCCATCGAGATCTCTCCTCGTATTAGGAGAAGGCTGAATTGGGCAGGCGACTTACGTTGCCGGTTTGGTATCGGGTGGCTGCAAGGCACTGCTGCTTCGGAAGGTCAGGCTGCATAACACCCTTGTCACCCGCCTGGAGAGCAGCCGATTCGGGAAAATCGAGACATCATGAATGCACAAATATCCTTCATAGTAAGAATCCTTTCCGCCTTTACTGTTTTCCTGTTTTCTCTCCTTCTCTGCATTTGCTCTAGAGTCGCCCGCAACTCTGTGAAACTTCAGCTGTCTGGATTTGGTCATAGGGCTGTGGTTTTAGCCCAGTGAGGGGTCATCTTCACTACTGAGGGTTGCGGTGCTATGTTCTTGTGACGGATCATGGATCATGTCTCTGATCTATCATACTGTCTCCATGTCTCACCTACTGCGGGCGTTATCTATAAAGGCTCTCACGCATATATGGCTCCATCACATTCATGTCCTTCTTTTCAAATATATGCATCAAACCGGTTGTCCTTCCCACCACTAACGGATGCAAACAGGAGGGACAATTCAGCCTCATACATATTCCCCTCCCTCTATATTTCTCGCTTCTACAACCTATACTTCGAATCTTGTTGCCGCACGGCGGACCTACGTATCCCCAGAACGAGCCAGAAGGTCTCCTGGAGGGCGTCTCCCTGGACAACAAGCATGGCTTCCTCAATATATCGGTGACACCCATCGAATGCAGCATCGTCTGCCACACATCCTGGGCCAAAAATGTCTTCGCCCCAGTTATCTCCCGCCTCCCACCCGAATCCTCAAAACAAATACAAATCTCCAAAGAAACATACATCGTCTTTTCCGTCTCGTCTGCAGGCATGGAAGCCGGTCAGCGGGTCATGGATCTCACTGCGCCGCTCGCTATGGCTGGCATCCCTATTTTCTTCATCACGACCTACTATACCGATTTTATCCTCGTACCTTGCAAAGATCGCTCAACAGTCGGCCAAGCGCTCCTAGCGCGGGGCTTCGAGTTCTCAGAGAACGACTCCGCGTACGTAGCGCCTACGAACCTAACACACTCCCGCATCTCCAGCACGGCGACCTCAGTCTCTGACCCACCATCTACACCTCCTCCTTCTAACGTAGCCGAACTGCAAGTGCGCACGTTCAGCCAGCTGAAGAAGAGGAATGTAGTTCCCTTCGTGGTGCCGGACTTACATCTTGTGCAGTGTTCAGGGAAGGAGATTA
This sequence comes from Cairneyella variabilis, assembly GCA_001625345.1. Lineage (NCBI taxonomy): Eukaryota > Fungi > Ascomycota > Leotiomycetes > Helotiales > Cairneyella > Cairneyella variabilis. The sequence goes on from AYLM01002873.1 coordinate 47,594, forward strand.
TTTCTAGTAGCTCGTTCTCGTCGGACGATCATTATCCCCGGAACGGCGGCACGAATGGACATTCTGCTGCCTCATGGCTTGAGAATATAGACCCAAAACTTTACGTCGGGCTCGTGTCCGCGCTCGTTTCGCAGCCTCGCTTCCTCTCATTAACTCTCGCACAAGAAGATGCACCATCACTACTCCTGGACAAATCATTGTTGTGGATGTTTGGCTCTAGTATTGCGGGTGATACGGAGGGCGACTTAGTGCCGATATTCCTGGATTTAGTCGATTTACCGCTTGAGAGCACGGGTATTGTGTGCGGTGTGGCGGGGAAGCTGGCCGATGAGATGAAGTTTAGTGAGGGTGGTGGGAGTGAGTTGAGTTATTTGAGTACGGCGAGGGCGGGAGCGGTGATTTTGAGTGGGGAGGGGAGTGCGAGGGCGTTGCAGGCGTTGTTGCCGTTGTTGGAGAAGGATGCGGCTTAGAAAGTGCATGGTTTACCGTTTCGCTCAGACAATTCGGAACTTGATTTATGATGATGAGACGGAACGAAGAGATTGCGTTCACGAAACGGGCGACGACGGAAACATATGCCGACACGACTTCGCGAGGAACATACGGAGCAACTCTCTTCATTTGCATATCAAGCATGGCTGGATAGATATGCGTTGGAAAAAGTTTCAAGCTCTACGACACTTTCCAATATTTTTTTGGTTCTTGACGATACTTGGGAGGATACACATTGAATTTCTGCATTGCATGGATGGATGGGCGCTCTAGTCTTTTGCAAAAAGTTTCAAAGCACTGCATGCGACGGCGTTGATTTATAGCATGGGCGGCATTGTCGTTGGAATGAATGGAGGTAATGTGTATATTGAAGGACTCGTATGATACCTCTGCAAGACTAAGCTTGCGTGGTATTGATCATGTGAGATGAGGAGGAACAAATGACCAGCCACTCTGCTCGAGACGTTCTTCCTGTATATGTTGTCTCAATGTCGTGTTTGTGATATGAGCCCTACGAATGCCATGGAGATGCTTGATCATGAGCTGGTTCCCTTCAGCTCGTCCTTCCAACGGTCAACAGATACATTTTTTGCGAAGTCTTTCAAAAAGACTGTCCGAATATGGGAATCCCATCCTCGAATCAACAGCCCGCCCTGATCACGGAGATACCTACGCTCCATCTGAACTCTCCTCGATTGGAATCCCCATGGTGCCATCGATCGCTTACCATCTCATTTCTTTTTCTATGGGAAGGAAATCCTTATCTTATCTCTCACTCTCACTCTGTCCTACTTGGCAACAATAGACTCGTGATCGCCATCGCCTGCTCTGCTGTGCCCAGGTCAGCACTCGGCTCTCACTCGGTTGACATCGGCTCCAGTGACTTCATTCTCGAGCCGATCACGGAAAATAAAAATACTCGTATACTCGTCGATAATTCATGCTTCGGCAAGAAGATTCAAAAAGAAAGATAGGAGAAATTCGAACGTGAGACTTGGCATACCTACACACCCGCCCGGTTCGTGTATTCAGTGTCTGAGACGGCAGGAGCTTTGTGAACCTCACCATCCCACGAAAATGACGCTCTCTTATAAGAGATCTCCCGTTGAAGGATCTCGACCTCAAACTTATGCTGTAAGAAAGGAAAAGAGCAAGGAAAAAAGAAATGAAGCCTCAGCAGGTGGACAGCAGAGATTTCTGAAAATGCGGGGAAAGATGCAAATGTGAATTTGCGATGTTTGGAAGGCGGACCAGTGATTGGTGTGCGCGATCCCTGTGTTGCATGGCTGATGGCGTGTATCTACAGGGGCAAGAGCTGGACGGACAGGGCAGCTCCGATCTTTGCGGAGACGAGAGGTTGTTTCGCATCGTGCGTTGAATTCCTAAAGCTCTACTCAATTGATACTGTAAAGAATTGAAATTTACAGGAAGTGAAGGAATCAAGTGAGTATGAATAACAGGATGAATTCATGAGATGATGAATGCCTCGATGAGGCTGGTGGTGGGGCTGGAAAGCAGAGCTTGATGTCGGTCGGCAGAGCTCGGATTATGACGTTTTCATTCTCTCGATCTGCCGCATCTTTCGATTCCTGCGTATCACACCAGACAGAATCGTCTGCCTGCTCTCTAGCCACAAATGACTAAACATAACCAGGCCTGCACCGCTGCGAGAGGAGTAAAAGGTCCTCGTCTAGGCAGGACGTGGCATAGCGGTGGAGAGCGAGTGTAATACAAACTCCCGCTAGAACTCCCCATTTGCTGGAGGTATGCGTGTGGGACAACTAGTGATACTAATTGGGCAGGGAGGTCCAGCTAGAACAGCAGGAAGGAAGTACCTACCGCGTCATCTGCTTCCTGCCTCCAAGGTATTGCACCGAGCTAAGATAACTTCAGTTCCCCTCTTCAGGAGCTTCTTCCTTCCTCGACTTCACTTGTTCTTTCTTCTTTACCAACATCCAAACAACTCAGTCAATTCATCAATCAATTCCACAGAAGAAGATCAGGAATACCACACACAGCTTTATTGAATACAGAACTCGGTCAACATGATGGACCCCGTCGGTTTCGAGGCCGCCTTCAAGAAGACATCGTCCTTGCTGGTCCCGACACACTCTCCCAGCCCATCCGTCTCACCAATTCCTACCGTCACCCCAACCCTTCCTCGCTATGAGAAGATTGGCGTGACTGGCACAAAGACCCTCTGGGTATGCTTACCCTCCATTTTGAGCTTTCCTTCTGCTGATACTTTCACAGGTTGTCTTCGTCATCATGGTGCTTTCCAGCTTGGCATTCATCGCCATGGCATGGAGAGTCCCAGTCGTAAGTCTCAACCCTTAATCTGCGAATACAGGATACTAATTGTGTCCAGCAAAAACGCCTCTTCCACGTCCTGACCACCTTCATCACCATCTTCGCCGCCATCTCCTACTTCGCCATGGCCACCGGTGACGGCAACTCCTTCGCGCACATTACATACAAGGAAGTCCACAAGCACGTCCCCGATACCGTCGAGCACGTCTTCCGCCAAGTCTTCTGGGCCCGATACATCGACTGGAGCGTCACCACTCCTCTCCTTATCCTCGACTTGGCTTTCCTCGCCGGCATGGACGGAGCCAGCATCCTCGTCGCCATCGTCGCTGACGTTATCATGGTCCTCCTCGGTCTCTTCGCCGCCTTTGGCAACGGCGATGGCCAGAAATGGGGATACTACGCCATGGCCTGCATCGCCTACCTCGTCATCGTGTACCAGCTCGTCGTCCCCGGCCGCCGCGCAGTCATGGCCAAGGACAACAGCACCGCCAAGCTCTTTGCTTCCATTGGTGCCTTCACCCTAGTTCTCTGGACCTTGTACCCTATTGTCTGGGGTATTGGTGACGGAGCCCGCAAGTGGAGCGTCGATGCTGAGATCATTGCTTATGCTGTTCTGGACGTCCTTGCTAAGCCCGTCTTCGGTTTCTGGCTCCTGTTCGCACACGCCAAAAATGCTGCGCCGATCGAGGGATTCTGGAGCCACGGTTTGGCCAGCGAAGGTGCTATCAGAGTCGGTGATGAGGACTAAATGCTTGGCATTTGACTCTCCCCTTTCTCTTGGTGCTGGCACAAATTAAGCGAGTAGAAAGGGGCTCGGACAACGACGGTGGACGTTGAAGAAATTGAGAAAACGGAAAGGGTACTTACTGGTGGATGGTGTGATAAGATATGATTCATGGGCGAGGGAATGAATGGATTGGTTGCATGAGTTTCCTTTTGACCAGAACAGTAGCTGGTCACTGGCTTACTATCTGATTTTCCTTCGGTCAAGCACTAAAAGCGTGCATGTATGCATCATAGGCATTCGGCTAGGTAGTAATAATGCTTTATGTTCATGGATTCTCTTGTATTATTCCTACTTAAGTGCATGCAAATGATGCCGAGGTGGCAACTGGTGTTTCACTGCCCTTTGATTTCTCACTCCATTGCATATAACGACAGCGTCGTCGTTGTGGTTGGGAGAGGCAAGTGTAGCGGCAAGTCTTCGTCAGGCTCAAGCCGACACGCTAAGCAGCAGAAAGAGACGTTCGAGTTTTGTTTTCTTTCTTGTTTCAGTCTGCTCATGTGCTCATATGAAGGGGTGGGATCTTAGAGTCCATTCCGTGACAGCGGTATTCAAAGCTGCGGGGTAGCAACGACTACAAGCCTTCAGTTACGGTAGACATAGCGCAACCCCGCCAAAAAAAAAAAAATTTAAAAAAATTTAAAAATTTAAACAAGAGAACGTTACGCATTCTAAAATTTGAATGTGCAGGAGAGCCTTGCTC
>AYLM01002874.1:0-17651 GCA_001625345.1 Cairneyella variabilis
ATGAAAAAGAACAAAGATGCGCAAAGAAACGCTGATCGTGCCAGAAATATATGTTGGACGGGGAAGCGTCAAGAGTTTGCCTTTTGATTCGCTTGTATTTGAGGGTTACTCTTTCTAAACCTTCGTCCGAAGTTGGGTATTTCTAAATATCTAAACTCTAGCTATGCGGTCTGACATACAAGAACATGAAGACTTTGAAGCTAGGTATTTGAGAAGCGACTTCTATTCATGCTTCTGCTCATCAGCTCGCGGCATATGACTCTCAAAAAACTTCACAAATCCCTCAGGTGCATTGTCCGCGAAGATCATGTTGAGGTTATCCCACGTCCCTTGAGCAATGGGTTCCATTCTTGTCCACATGCCTTCCTCATACTTTCTCACTGCGTCGTCGAGATTCTCCTTCACTACGTCAGCGGACGCGGTGTTGGCTTTGGCATCATTCAGAGCGGAGGCGAGCAGGTTCCCAAGCTCAAGAGCATCAAGCATGCCTACATTTACGCCTTCCCCCGCAAACGGAGTCATGAGATGTGCTGCATCGCCGAGAAGGGTGATACCTGGTGTATGTGCCCATGTAAAGCCGATAGGGAGCATGTACAGCGGCTTCATCTCAGTTTGACAGCCTGGCTCGTGGCACGATGCTATACCCGCGCTTATCAAATCTTTTAGATCAGAACCCCAAGTACCGAAAAACTCCTCGTCTGACAATAGCCGAGACTGCAGTGAAGCTGGGGAGAGACCATGAAGCCCAGCGTCGCGAAGGTAGTGTTCCGGGTCTGCGGAGGTGCTGGGAGAGCGGAGCATCAAATAGATGCGCAGGGAATCGAGAGAACCGCGCTGCACCATGACGCCTTTGCGGTCTCCCGTGGCGGAGTACGTACCTTGCCCGACTAGGGCCGCGAGCTTGGGGTATGCGGTTGAGATGCGGGGGATGGTGAGCGTGATGCAGGAAATGGAGCTGAAGTCGGGTTTGGGTGTGGGGGAGTTGGTGAGATGTTGGCGTGTGCGGGAGAATGCGCCGTCGGCGCCGATTATCAGGTCAAATTCGAGAGTCTTTTCTTGTCCTTCTGGGGTTTGGAAAGTGACTGTCCGTTTTGGGCTTGAGGTGGAGGGCTGGATTGAGAGGAGCTTGTGCGACCAGCGGATGTTCGCCTCTGGAATAGAGGAAAGTATCAAGCTGGTCAAGTCGTTCCGCGCGATTTCTGGTCGGTTTCCTCCCATTCCATTATCATGCCATCGTACGTTTCCGTTCTTGTCTGCCAGTATACATTCCTCGGCTCCTTCGAGGACGAGTTTCTGGAAGGAAGGGAATAGGCCGCAGGCTTGGAGGGCAAGCTGTCCGGACTCTACGTGCAGATCGAGTGAGCCTGACGGGAGAAGTGGTGAAGTGGGGTTATTTGGGGACGAGGGAGGTGTGTGTAGGTCGAAGAGCGTGTATGCGATGTGGTTTTTAGTGAGGAACGAGGCCAGGGTCAGGCCAGCAGGGCCGCCGCCTAGGATAGCGATTCGAGGGGAGATATTTGCGGACATCGTTGTGTTGATTGAGAAGACGGGAGTTTGCTGGTTTGTAGAGAGGGTTTGATGTTGTTGCGGGGAGATTGGCTTGAGGAGTGAATTGGTATGGAGATGACCTACCGTCGAAGAGGAGAATGGGAATACTTATACTTGTAATACAGTACCTCACGTTCGGAGCTTGAATATGCTGTCAAGGTGAGCATTTGATGGTGTCGCGAGTTTGTGAATTTCCGAGCAGCTAAGGTGCGGAGGTTTTTAATAGTCCGTCTGCTGGGAAAGAAGAAACCGGGAGGTTTGGCCTTACCGGATTCCGCAAAACCCGCGAGCTGGACAGAAAGTACGCTATTCTCTTCTAAGACAAGGCTGCAAGCTTTATGTTCGGAGGTTGAGTTTCGCCGAGGCTCTGTTCTAAGAAAATATTTCCGATTGAAAATGTTTGTTTTTTAACAGCGACAATACAATGCCCGACCATGCTCTAGTGAGGTGTTATTCCCCGCTCGTCCATGAATTAATGGTGGCTTTCGTACAGTAGTGTCTTTGAGGCTTTTGAGAATTGTTGCCGCGCCCCAATTGATCTCCTTCCGGTCCCCTTCTGAGTGGTTGTGGTTTACTTCTGAAGGTTGACTGTTGAATGCTCGTCCACTCAAGTTCACGATGGGATGACTACGTTTAAAGTCTCACACGAAAACTGACCTTACCAAAGTCCATTTCTGCCTTTAGACCCTAGCAGTCGCTACTCTAACCTGAGCTGAGCCCTGAGCATGTAGAGGGATCCTCTTCTGGTCCTCTTGAGAATCGGTTATAATTTCCATGTTCGTGCTACGCGTACTAATTGTTGATAGAGCATCTGTCACTTTACTAACCCATCACAGGGTATTTAGTCTTACTGTAGAATTAGCTGGCAGAAGAATCCACGCTTCTTTCCACATAACTCCCCTGCCCCTACGCTCGTATTTCTGATGGCCCTCGGCCCAGCCCTACGGAGGTAAAAAAGCGGTGGGACGGGTTGCACAGGTCGTCGAGATGACAACCCCATTAAGGAGGTAGCTCCGGCTACTGTACTACTGGACCACGACGGGAGCCATCCTATCAGATCTAGATATGAGGCCTGATAAGACCCTGACACTCGAAACAGTCGAGACGACATCCCATTTAGGGGATTGGGATTATTTTATGAGCGTCAACAGGACACGGAGTCGCGTATTGAATGAGCTCTTCTCTTCATAACTTCAGGGAAGCCAAGTCCGTTAACAAAGACTTCCATAAAGGTAGGCGTTTCAGCCTGTCTCTTCGTTCGAGTTAATCAATTATCCAGCTTCTACTTCTCAACGCTTCACAGGATCACTAACTCTGCTCATAACACGAACGAAGATGAAACTCGGTTCTTACGGCTACGTCTCCATCGCGGAGCTCGTTGTCTATATCCCTTGCTTGGTCCTGGCTTTCGTTCTCTGCAGGCGCCACGTCTTCAACCGAGCCTCCGGCTGGATTTACACTATGCTTTTGTGTCTTGCCGCATCGTGGGAGCCATCTGCCAGCTCCAAGAATGCAACAACTTCTCGGAGCAGCTCGTCAAGGCCACCTTTATCCTCGATTCTATCGGCATTTCGCCTCTGCTGCTGGCTGGGCCTGCTGGCGAGACTGAGACAAGACACTTTACTTCTATAAGTAGGAGTACCGTTGGAAGCACGCGCAGGCTGACGAAAACATGCTCGTCATAGTGTCGACTGGGTCAATGACCCTGCTGCACCAACCTTCACCGTCATGCAATTTCGCCTCATACAGCTGCTCATCATTGTCGGCCCGATCTTGAGAATCCTCGGCGCTGTGAACGGAAATTCCTCGTCTGACGGCAACTACTAACCGGGCATGACGAGCCAGGTCGGTATCGTGCTGTACATAGTCGCCTTTGCTGCCATCTGTGTTGTGCTGCTTCTCATCTTAGCCTCCATTTCGTCCGTCCACAACCGTGAGCGCCGACTTGAATATGCCTTGCTCCTTGCAGCGCCCTTCATCCTCACGCGGCTGATATACTCAGTACTCGCCGTCTTTGTCCACGACAATGATTTCTCGATTGTAGATGGCAAGGTGGGGATTCAAGTGTGCATAGCGACGGCGGAGGAGTTTGTTGTCGTCGTGATTTATCTCCTGGGCGTCACTCTGGATAAACTTGCGGCCGAGTAGATGGGGATGATTCAGAGCCGGCCTTGGAGACCCTGGGGGCGCAGAAAGCAGAAGCTGAGGATGGAGGAAACCAATGAATAGCGGCAAGGGACCATACCAGGTGGTTCACATCGAATCGTCTCCAGAGCATTTGGGCCAGTTACAAAGAACGTCGAATTCCGCCTCGCCTTAACGACTGGTTCGTTGCAAGAACCCTTAGTTGAGACCAGCCTTTTTCCTCGCATCTTCCAAGGCCTTGATGATGAGAGGGAACCCATTAACCATCTTATGTATCTCCGCCTCTACCTTCGCATCACTAAACTGCTCTGGTTTACTCCACATATTCCTCACCACCTTGCTATCCGCCAAAATCCCTTGAATCGGACCCGAAGACAGAGATGGGAAGTCTTTATTCAACGGTGGCTTTGAGAAAGCCGAAATGAGGTTCTCATGAAATGAGTATGAGCCGTCATCTTTAGCCTCTCCATCGACTTTCACGCCCTTGCTCTCAGCAATTTTTTCGAGACACCATTCGATGGTGGACCAGCTGTTGATAAGGGTTTGATTGGCTGACTTGGTTTTTTTTTCTTTGATATATTCATTGTATTCCTCGAGCGCTTTGCGGACGTTATTGATTTGTCCTTCTACGGTGGTCATTTTTGGAGCTGTGAAATTGATGGATTTAAAGGATGTTGAATACAATTCTGAGGGGGATAGAAGCAGTGCATGGCGGTTCATTATATGTCACAGAAGCGGGGTGTGGTGAATCCTTCAAACTTTGCAAAAGCATAAGCTTATATCACCAAACATGGCGCAGCGGGATTAATAAGTCTGTCTGTCGGCCGCGTTTCCTCTCAGCCCAAAATTAGGAGCCAGGATTTGGATTATCCGATTCGCGTGTTCAATCTGCTGGGAATATCAAATGGTCTCTCAGCTGTAGTCAAAGCTACGCTGGTATTTACATCTTCACATGTTACAAAGTCTAGAGTATAGTCTGCTTCGCATAATGAGATGCATACTGAAGGAACCATATGCATGAACCCTAACATAAATACAAAGGTGAGTTTCTTGTCCCTCCAACAAATATGACCGAGCCAATTAAGTATTATACAGGCTTTTTTTCTTGGTGGCCCCTACCCCTCTAGAGGTGGTTTTGATCGGCTCATCATCTGGTAAGATTCCGACAGCCCATGTTCAAATTCGCATACACTGCAAGGATATCCGGGAATCTAGTCACCTCACTCCGCACAAATGTATATAAGGTATATCGAAGTTGCCTCTCGGCCTCTCCTTCTTCTCTCCTTTTCTTTCCTTTCCTTTCTAGCTTACTATCCTAGTTATATCGACCAGCTAGCTAGGGAATATAGGTATTAAAGCCCTTGACTTTAGTTAGCATCGTAACAATTTTAATATTTAAAATTTCTTATTTGTCAGGGCAGCGGCAGAACCTTGCCCTGACTCCTCGCTATATCATGTGATCCGCCACCCGGCTATATAGTCAGGGCCTTTCCCCTCCCTTCTTCCATCTCTAGCTTTAGATCTTTGTGCAATAGGCATTCGATCAATTGAGTTTTCACCCTCTTGCTCGCGCCTTCACAGTAAGAGTAAGATCTAAGGTTAACAATAATTTACACAATTATATGAATCTTTATATTAGTTCTCTAGAGTTAAATATAAAACAGGTACCGATAGTAGGAGAGGGTAGATTTTGAATTTGGGCCTTACAAATAGAATAATAACATTTTGTGTGGAGATATTATGATTTAGTAGCGACCGTCAAATATGACAGGGACTCTCGCCTCGCAGGGATGTCGGTTAAGCTTACTATCCTCAATCTTGGGGTCATTTCTGTTGGGAATATTAGGGGCCTGCGGCCCCTATATATTCAGCGTACTTGCCCACTGTAAATGAGGTTCTGTAGTCAATTTCAGTATGTTGCACCTGTAATCTCAACAATTTCGACGCTTACTGTAGATACCTCCGTAAATATTCGGCTTTCCTCCTCTAGGCTTCATCAACATATATTCCAGTTCCATCGGGGATTTTAAGATTTTAAACTCACCACACTACTTCACAACGTCATGCTGTACTGTGGGTGCCCATCGGAAGCCTGCGAATCCTGCAGGAAGGGAAGGTTACGGGTAAGTAAAGGTTGCGCATCAGCATATTCACCTCCCATTATCCATACGCTAGGCCTGTAGCTAATTTATGGCCCTTCGTCCCGAGATCTAGTGAGATCGCGTGCGTCCCGCGTGCAGCTAGTGCCTTCGCAAGTCCTAGATCTGTCCCGGCTACAGAAATCTTGTGGACCTGTTCTTCAGGGATGAATCGCAGGCTGTAGCAAGAAAAGTTCAGGAAACGAAGAAGAAACTCCTTGAGATTCGCGCCGCCGAAGATGAGTGGCAGTAGCAATCGCGCACAGACTCTGCGTCCCCCTTTCGACCGTCTCTCAACCAGCCAGCCGATCATCAGGCTGTCTCTTAATTTATGATATTTTATGTTACTGTATCCCCCTCGGAATATCTCCCGGCTCTATATGGCTCGGCTGCTTCAGATGATGCCCTTTCTGCAGCCACTCTTGCCGCTGCTTGGTACCAAACCCCTCTCTCCTTATTTTGTGCTTCCTGAGGTCATCCCCTTTTATGCATGCACTCTTTCTGCGCTCTCCTGACGCTAGGGTCTTCCAAGAGAGGCTATTTCTGCTCATTGTCCTGAAACATCACGGAATAGGCAATAATGACTCTCCGGTGTTGGTAGGGCTAGTTTATCACTGCATGTTGAGGCGCCAGGCGCATAAGAACAGGGAGAATGTACTACTCTAAGGCGCTTACAGAGACGAACAAAGCCCTATAATGCCCAAAAATGCACAGTTCTCGACAGCACTCTCGCCTCCGTCTTGCTACTGGGCGTCTTCGAGGCAGTTTTGTTTCGGGGACAACAGTCACTGGAGAGTTGGATTACCCACACGATGGGCGCCGTCGCGCTTCTCCGGCTCCGGGATTGCAGCAATTCCAGTCCAGAGTTGGCCATCAGCTTTTCGTCCAGACAAGTAACAATATCAGAACCAGCTGTGCCGAAAGGCTCGTCGACACGCCTCCGGAGTTTGACGAATTTTACACAAACGCAAGCCAACTCCCGGACTGAAATGGCCCGATTGTGTGGCTCGGCTCTTTGCAAAAGAGTGCTGGCCGCTTGCGTATTCTAGCGAATCAATAGCAGGCGCAGCTGTCTGGTCCGACTGATGAGCTTGCCCTCGAGGCTCTGGAAGTGGACGACCAGATTAGTCACCTCATGGAACAACTCCCAGAGCAGTGGCGGTTTGAATTAAGACCGCCAAATAGGACGCCGACCCGTGTGTACAACGGCATAGCGCATACCTACCACAATCATCGTGCTGCCTAATACTAGAATGCCTTGCGGATTATGAGAATGTTCCTGAACCAGGTGGTATGGAAGGGAGCTGCGATAGTTTTCATTCCCGCCCAAGTCGAGGACAGTCCTCCCGTTGCTTCCCTGAATGCACCAGAGCACAGTCAGCCTGTCCTAGAAACGAAGGCTTTGCGCACGGTAGCCGCCAAAATCATGGCAGACCTGGCAACCGATGTTCTCGCTAGTGCTGTGCATACTGCAGAGACCGGAATCAGCTTCTCTGAGCGGGCCCGCTGGTTGATTTGGCCCTTGTCCGTAGTTGCCACGCTAGATGTCGTTCCCAAGCCGGCCCGGCTGTTCGCCGTAGAGCGTCTTTATGAGCTCAGCCAGAAGGGGAGACTACCCCAGGCCATGCAAGCTGCCAAGGCTGCAGAGGGGGGTTATATGCTGGAAGCGTGATCAAAATCCTCATTTTTCGATTGCAGGACAGACATGCTTCTCTCTTGATGGGTTTATGGGCTGGCTTCACTTCTTTAGGTTACATCTTCACCACCTGACTTAAAAGTTCGAGAGATCCAAGCCGCGAGACCTGCCACCGACTGAGAATTCGCACTGAAGCACACTTAAGCGCGGCCGGCCAAAAATTCTCGAGATACATCTAGCTAGGATCTTATCCGCTCGTCGCCAAGGCCGCTCTCTTCAACCGGTATATCGGAAGGCCTGACCACCAGAAGTCATCAGAATGCAATCCTGTTTGGTAACTAAGATCGGCCACTGCCTTTCGGAACCGTGATGGGAACATACGAGTGCAACTTATACGGGAATAACTTCACACAGCAACTCGTTCAAAGAACCGCTCTAGGCCCTCGTGCATGGGCATCTTTATGAAAGGATAAAATTGTGCAAGAAGAGGGTGCAAGGGAGAGGAGAGGAGAGGAGAGGAAGTAATCAAGTACTCTAGCGGAAGAAAGGACGAAGCGCCAGAAGACGAAAGAAATACGAAAGCCGTGGCGGGGAATTCTCCTTCGGAGAGGTCTAGGGCCACGTCATATTGCAAGAAGGATCTGTCTTGAGAGATTGAAGGATTTTTTTTTTTAGGGGTTCCTGTTTATTCTGTGGCGTTATATTATAATAATTTTCGATTGACTATCAGCTAGTTTTGATGGTGTACGTAGCGCTCGCCAGAATTTTAGCGCGCTATGAGTTTAATGAGGTCAACTTGACCTGAGCTTGGAAAGGGGCAGTGTCCAAGTCAGATGGTTAATCAATCAGACCACTTGCTTTAATTTCAAATCACAGTAAACACCGGGAGGCAAGGATGTTTCAAGGACATACATTGGTTGTTGAAACCTAACATACTATGTTCCCGGCTAACCTGGTGTACAAAACTCAAGAAGAATATTTTTAAAAGATAGAACCCACGCGCTGATATCTCATACACTCCCATCCACCTTCAATTTTCCTACTGCCATTCCGTGCCACAAGATAATTCTACAGAAATGAGATCTATGCGTAGAGGTTGCAGACACCTGAGATGAAAGTGTAGCTGATGCAGGCGGGGTTGCCCCTGCAAGCAGCCAGGCAAGCGTCAAGGCTGCCAATGTTGCTCGGGGTAGCGAGAGGAGCTTGACCAGCGGCTGGGATACCGTTCTCCGGGTTGGCGTGGGTAGCTCCAGTGACGATGTTTTGTCTCTTTTGCTTAACGCCAGTTGGGTTGCTTGCGGTTGGAACGATGTTTGGGACGTTGGTGCAGGCAATGTCGTAAGCGACGAGGTCAGTGACCGGAGGGATAGAGGAGGCTGGGACGGAGAACAGCTCGCAGATGTAAACATTGTTGATGAAGCCGAAGAGGAAGCACTCGCAGCCAGAGAGGGCAGTGCATTGGTCCATGCAGATGGCTGCGGTAGCTGTGAATGGAATTGTTAGATCTAGACTAAATGAATTGGGAGGTGATTTGCTTACTGATGCCGGCGGGCTCTGCCAGTGGAGTCTGGGGGGCTGTTCCAGTAGGAGCAGCTCCGCAAATGTCACGGGCAACAAGGGGTGATGCCGAGGCGACTGAGAGGGCGGCCGTGATGGCGAGGATAGTGGATGTGAAGGAAGGCATTTTGAAGTGTTGAGAAGTTTAAGTGTGACTTAAAGATTGAGGGCAAAGTGAGTGCAATTGGTTTTCTGAGAGAGAAAAGACTGTGAATAAAGATGATAATGGTGTGAGTGTGTGAAGAAAGAAGTGTTTGTCCGAATCTTCAAGTCCTTATATATTATTTCGCAGCGTGTGAAAGAAGGCTAAGTCCCACAATTAAAGGAGTACAGGCAGCTATTCTTGGTTACGTGACGCTGCTGATCATTGGTGTCCACAGTTCAGTAGTTCAATGTCACGAAATTGCACAAACTCTTTCAAAAAAGGACTCAGGTGGACCAAAGAACGGACCACAACACGTACCCATACTGAGGCTTAGATGCGTTGTGAAAACAAGGGAGGTGCAAACTATCCCTTCGTCTGGTGAGGCATTGCCACGCCAGGCATCCACAGCTAAAATCGTCAGGCAGACACATACTTTAGCTGTGAATGCCTGGCGTGGCAATGCCTCACCAAAACGAGGGGATAGAGAAAAGATTTCCCCAGCTTTGTCACCCTGGACGTAATCCCCACAAGCATAATGCCCGCAAGGCGACCTATAAAAGCTACCTGTCCCGGATATCCATATTTACAATACAGGCGTAAATGTTATTTAGCCTTTCGCTTAAGGATGGCCCATGTCGGCGATCAAACCCGAACTAACCTGGGCACAAATCCCGTGCAGTAATCATTCCCGAAATAGATGGGTCCTTCCAAAAGAGAAAATTCTCAAGATGCAAGGGTAATTAGACGACCGGGCTCTGGATTCTTATGTGTAGAATCTTCTTTTTTTGAGAGGTGGTGAGTTAGTGCTAATGACGACTACTAGAAGAAGGATGCGATTATTATGCAGAGTTAGATAATCTTACTAAGTGCCACAGGAATTAATGTTATCACGATATAGGAGATTCTTGAAGGTTGGTTATTGTAGTCATTTAGAGTAAGCTAAACGGTTCATGCTTCAAATGCTTTGAACCAGGTCTAATATAAGTTACCTAATGTCTACTCGCCCGCCCCTTTCTCTTCGCTTCTATACCACCTATAAAGTGGTATTGCGTGGGGATTGCGTGGGGATTGTGGGTGGTGTGGAAGCTTAGCTTAGGAGAACGCCTTCGATCAAGATTACAAGGATTTCAAACTCGTTATGCTCAACGCTAAATTGTCAGTGAATGACTAAAGGCATCAGAAAAGTTAGAAGGCCAAAACTCGTTGGAACTCCAAAGTAAGAGATGATCAGCAGGTGTGACTCCAGGCTAACGTCATTAGAGGACGCACAAGCAAGCTGGCGCAGAAAAAATACGTCAATCTAAGGAGATCTAGGGCCACGTCACGGCCGAGCTTCATATGTCTTTAATCCTTTCCAGAACTCAAAATATTACTCTAATCTCATGTTAGTTTCCTACTAGCAGTCTGTTATACGATCCACACAGTGGAAATCAATACAGCGAAAAGGCAATGGAATACTCTTTCACGTGGCAGAATCAGACCATTCCAACATTGAATATTCTGCGGAACTTGAAATAACCCAATTAGGTCAATTGGGAAGGGCTGTAAGACGAGTGAAACTTAGTCTTCGGCGGGCAGGCGAGAGTCATTGGGCAATCCTTTCTGAAGAATTCGAGATATCCAGTATATCTAAATCTGCCTTAATCACGAATACCATAGCATACAGTGCCACCATTTCGTTTCTCTAAAGCAGAATTCTAGTGTTAGCGTTGTCCCTTTTTCAGACTTAAGGTCGTCTGCCCATTGTGATGATTCTTCCCTCTGCCTCCTCAATTGTAAGAAACCGCAAGGCCGTGTCAAGTTCGTCGGAGCTAACTTTAGTTTCTTGCCAAACCACCTTTTTTAAGGCTGGAACACCGGCGCTGGATCCTGTCTCGTTGAAAAATCAAAATCCAGCCGCTTCCCCACATCCCGAAGGCTTTGAGGTGTGCTAAAAACATTGGTGTTGGGTTGAATCTGGCAAAAACTCAATGGTTACAGGGGCGACAGAGGCCACTTAGTGGAAGGGACTGAATAAGAGCGGCAACTTCCGTAGGATCATAGTTCACACTACATCCACGTGTCGAGTCGTCGTGGCCTGGTGTCTGGGATTGCTAAGCTACTTTTCAGACCATTCTTAGGCTATTCTATTCTGACACCAAACTCAAGTCAAGATTTTGGACACTCTCTTGAAATTGGTTGGAGACTTCCAAGCCGCCTGGAAATGATCCACCTCAGGGGTTGAATCTGCGGCTATGACGACTTTATACTGGGAAATAGTACTGACCATGCTAGGTCTAAAAAACAACAAATGAACCATGAAATGTAATCAGTGGTTAGCTGCCTTCCTAAAACATACTAGATTATAGGTCATAGGACCCTTGGTTGCTTTGTTTATGGTTTAAGATTTAAGGGTACAAAATCCTAAGCTTCTTTTTATCCTTAAACTAAAGAGAAACCATAGGCCTTGACACTTAATGAAAGGAAGTACGGCACTAATTAGTACTTGAAAGCTCAGGTTCGAAGATAAAGCGCTTGAAAGACCGTGAAGTTTACTAAGGAGACGCGTCGCTCAATGCTTGCGGAGGTAGACGTAAGACTTTATGTAAGTCTCGCCTAAATTGTGCAGCTTGCAGCAAAATGTTGAACCTTGCCCTCTGTGTTAAGATTATGGGCAGCGGTAAGATTAAACGGCATGCAGAATGAGGAATTGGCGGCAGAATGAGTAATTGATGATGGGACAATATTCTGTGCTGCTGACAAGAGTTTTCGCTATGCCCTGCAAGTGATAATATCCACTTGCTGACTAAGCAACAATCCTGACAAGCTGGACACTCTGGTCCTTTATTGCTCCAAGTAAGACCAAACAGAACTTTACCAAATAAACAACTACAGAAACCTTTTCGGAAGAACTGACACCTAAGAAGCATAATTAATTAGGTCTCCAGGGAGGAGAGATCAGTAATATCCACCCTCTTTATCTTTTGAGCACCTTTTCTACTTTGAAACTTGGGTTTTGAAACTATAGTAGAAAGTGATGCTCTACAGCATAGAAGGGAAATGTACTGTCATTATATTATCAATATTATAATAGCCCAATGAATGTATAAAACCCAGCCTTAAACCGCCTCCTTGGCTTTGGCTTCGAAAGCACTACTCACTCTCTTGTAGTCCCCATCCAATTCTACTAGCTCTGTCCCCTCTGGAACCTCATAAATCATGCTCTGTGGCGAGAGCTCAATATGGCTTGTACGATTGCGTATCAAAGTTTTATCCAGTCTCCCGCTTCTTTGACTATCTTCAATCGCTCTTGTTCTTAGACCAGTTTCGCCTGAAGTCCCACTCCCCCTTGTTGTCTGATACAGTCGGAAACTCAATAAGCCAACGGCGGCGCTTCCTAGGAGCACGACTCCTAGGGCTACACCAAGACCAATTCCTAGCCAATTTTTCTGGGTGCTCTGGACTATATAGGGAGAAATAGCAGCAGCGAGCTTGAAGCTTTCATTTTTGCTACAGCAGTCTTCGCTAGGAGAACCACAGCACCATGTCCCGTCGAGACATTGTGTCATTGGTGATAAACCGCTTGCGTTTCCTCCGGACTATATACAGCCTCACTTGTCAGTCTACTACTTTATCGCCTTGCAGAAAATATCAGAATACACAGATCAAATAGACAGGACTTACATCTGTGTCGATACAAACATTCAAGCAGTTCGGGATTCTCCAAGTCTTATCAGTGCAGAAATCACGATAGTATGCCCCGTCGCGCAAACATTGGCCGGAAGGCAGACAAGTGTCGGCATCCTGGGGAACGGTTGTGTTGGTGAGACAGCACATAGAGTCGACGCCGGTGGTGGAGATGCATGGCATATAACTATTGTCTGGAAAGAGAGAGCCATCAGGGGAGTAGCACTGCGCAGATGTAAGGCCCAAGAGATGGATTAGGTAGACAAAGAAAAACAAGCCCATGGTCACATCGAGAGAATGCCACGAATGTGATAATTGATTGAAGATCAAAAAGTACATGTAGGGAGAAGCAGCAAGAGACGTGGTCTCGCAGGCAGATCTATGGTCATGCTTATTACACACCTGGTATATAGGACTGTGGTCGTATCTTAAACAGGAGAGCAAGCTCTCAAGCATCAGAGAACGGTACTATGACCTGTTAGGGCGAACACATTACGAATTTTTGACATTCCCCAAAATTTACTTAGTTGATCGCGTTTAGTAATCTAGGCATAGATTCCTATAATGGCTAGTGATCCGAAGTCCCCCACTCGTCGCTCGGCCTGCTTAGAGGGGAGGGCGGAATAACAGGACGTGGGTCAGGGAGTTCCAAGACGCTTCGTATACTGAGCTGCCTTTAGAGGGCTGTAGAGGTCTTTACGAGATGGTCATGGACAGTTCTCTTGTACGAATGGGCGCACATATATCGGTGATGCCTCGAGGCCGCTACTGCGCTAAATATGCTCGATGTATTCATCTGACAAGTGAAGGCGGGAGGACTTCCAACCTATATTCGATACATGCCTTGCAATCTGGATAGGTTGACTGAGGAGAGTTCCGAGTGTCAACTTTGCTTGCTATGTATGGTCGCTCGTAAATTGACACCAGATTACAATAGAACTCAGCTTAACATATAAATCTAGCCTAGTAGGCTCTTGGTATACCATACAACTCTTTTAAAGGCACTATTTGCTGGTCCCAAATCAACCCAACATCCATCTAAAGAGACCACCTCACCAGTGCATTTCCCCGTGAGAATTTTAGAGGTAGCTAATACTTTGATTCAACAGAGCAATTCCTAAATTTAAACTCTCCCGATCGCCCCAATTATTACATCCAAGAGTAAACAACTTCAAACGCCCTAAAATTTATTCCTCTTCATTCAGGCCCAGCCATATGGCTGTCATAGGTATAGCACAAAACTCCTTCCGTTATCCAAACTTCTCCCAACGTTACACCTTCCATCAAGACCCCATCCTCAGGAATCACCGATTCCATACTGAGCCACGGCGGTCCACCATTCGGGAACCCATCATAGTAAGTGAGGTTCTGCACGCTGCCGCTGAAGAATGCATTCGTATTATCTGGGTACGCATTTTGCCAGAGCCACCAAACTCTGTCGACCATCTGTGATATGTCAGACAGTGATGCAGGTCATTGCGAGTCAAGGGAAAGGGCGATAAGACTTACAGCATGATGCACCCAGAAAATCGGCTCATTAGCAGAGAACGTGGGGATAGGTTCGTTCTCAAAGCACGTTTCAGAGGCATCTTCAGGACAGTAGCCTCCCAGATCACTATAAGACCATTAGAATACGAATCCCGCCAAGTATTTATTCTTGAGAATGTGATAGACCCTCCCAAAATTCTATGCACAGCCGAATGCGGCCCTTCAAAGCCTTCCATATACGTTTGGAATCCCTTGAAATCACCGGTATAATTTACAACCAATCCATCAATCACCTCTGGCGTAAAGCTTGCGTCCGCGTCCTTGTATGTTTGGGTGAAAATTCAGCGAGGTCTGTAAAATCAACCCAAGGTTGTAGCATAAGTTGCGGCGCAGATGATGGCTTTGCTGAGGCCGGAGGTGGTGTCGTCGGACCAGAGCGTTGAAGCAAGAACGTTTGCTGAATCTGGAAAATATTAGCAGTGGATTTGGACTCTTGTAGGATGAAGAAGTCGTACCTAGAGTCTAGTCTTAGTATGGGGAGACGCCTCTATAGCCGTACTTGTTCTTCAAAGATTGAGTATATGACCAGACGAAGTAGCGATGGAACGGAAAGAAGAGACCTAGTAAGACAGGATGAGTTAATAATGAACGTGAACCCGGAATAAAGAGACATTTGGATCCTTGCCAGTGAAATGAATAGTTGGGTTGAGATCTGATTGCATATATACATAGTCATCATAGGAGGAGCTGTTGGTGGATATATTCACGAAAAGAGAAGTAAACTCCCCAACTATTGAAACTAGGGAGTCATTGTGAGGCAGGTGAGCCATGTACTAAATTGCGGTAGAAGAATTAGCTCGAACCTAGCTTAAGGACTGAGCAGAATTCACCTTGACAGCATTAATCCAGGCTGCTTGTTCATCCGTCGAAAATGCCCGCCATTCCTTACGGAATTCAATAGAATCACAAGCACTCAAGACTTGAGATGTATATATAGAGACAATAATAAGGAAAAAGATAGCCATATTATGCTAAGAGCATAGTTCTTAAGAGTTGATTTGGATCCAGACAATGGACTTGAAAAACTAAGGCACATATAGCAAATGATATATTATCATAAATAGTGAACTTGTTTAACTCATCCCCTTCCCTCTTTTACACTTGTGTAATAAAGTATCTCAAGGCCGCGTAGTTGTATAGCCCACAAGAAGCAAAGACTGTCTAATGAGGGCATATCCTACCAACGAGATCGCAGAAGACAACGTAAGCTTTCAAGGTTCGCAATGGCCTACAAGGTGCAATGGTGAGTCCTTGTTGGGTGTTGATCGCAAGATGATTCTGACATCACCAACTCGGAATCTCCGTTTGGGCAGGGCGGTGATGCTTAAAATAGGATGATTGGGCGATAGATGGAGAAGCTCGGATTCTTTTTCAGGCAATATGCGGATAAGTGGGGATCAGTAAACGGGCGCTTCAACCTCGCCATGAAATGCTCAGTGGGTCCTGAGAATCGGTATGGAAGTATGACTCGAGGATTTCTCTTCATCTCTTTACCTAAAATCATATCCGTCCATACTGAACTATATTCTCAGCGAGAAGCTACGATTTAAATGGCCGTTCACTAGGAGCGATCTTAGTCGAAAGATGACAGCAACTTTGGAAATTAATTCAGTGGTTTTACTAAGTTGTACACCGTACTATTGATAGCCTCCGAAGAAAGACTCCGCCAGGAACGAGAAGGCAGGGTCTGGTGCGTGCGGCTGACGACGTAGCTTCACAAGACAGGCGGTTAAAAAATTCGTAGGATGAGAATCCTTGTTCTCGTTAACCTTAAGATCTGCCGTTAATTTTATAAAATACGGCTCAACCCACCGGAGAATTCTGTAGCCGGTCCGGGGAAATTAGTTTGGCTACGAAAGGAGGGTCTGTATGTGGGGAAGTATTCTAATCGTCGCCTAACTAGGTAAGATTCCTCACCAACGACGATCAAACGGCATTCAACCACGTAATCCTACTCTCGACCCCCCTAAATGAAGGTTATTTCCCTACCCTGACAAGGGATCTGTGGGTATTAATCCAGGTTATCAAGCGAATAGAATTTGCTGACTAATAGTCCTGTCTGCTGCCTGAGGGTTCTCCGAGCACCGCCCTGCTACACGGACCATATTCTACCTGATATATGGGGCTGACAAGGGAATTTACCACTCAAAACAAGCTTTTCGAGGAATAGCCTCTATTTAGGGGGGAGGGGGTGGAGGGGGCACAAGCAACAGTGCAAAATTCCGTAAGACTCTACATGGAATTCTCTTGGCCTAAAAGGGAAGCGGAGCCCCTGAATGAGACTGTAAATAAGGCCAGGGGCGGGCAAACTTGATATCATACCGTCGAGTTATTTTACTGTAGATGCTTGCTATAGACTATTGGAGTTCAGATGATTGGCATGCTACCTATTCGTTGCTGTCAATATATTATAGGCATCCTTATGATTTGTATCCTTACAGATATGTTTAACTGTATTTCGTTTTCGACAGCCTTCTCTATACACATTTGCTTCTAAAGCTCACAGAAAATGATTGCTTATTGCGCTTTACCACTAATAATAAGACTTTTCTTTTCTTAGAAATTATCTATTATTATTTTTTCGTCATCACATTACATTATATTCGAGAATTATTACAATAACATCTCACTAGTGATATACTTTGTATTCCTAGGCTTGCGAATACGACTTTCTCCAATCTTTCTTCGGCCCCACGATCATAGATTCGGACGTTTAGCAAAGACACACGTAAGTGATTCGTACATAGCATGCTAGATCAATTTAGCAAGTCTGAGAGGATCACTAAAATTGTCAAGCTTCGAAAACTATAAAAGTTGCAAGATATCCCAGAGTTGGTCTACTTCAGCATCCATCTTCTCTTGATCAACTCAACTCACTCGTTTTAATCAAATATCTCCATTCATTCTGTCGCTTCAGCCTATCCAGTCGACTAAGACTTTCTAAAACCTACAACATGCAGTCCCTCACTATGCTCCTCGCCAGCCTCTCTGGCCTCGCTCTTACTAACGCCGCTCCTCTCATTGCCAGAGAAGTCTGTGGTGTTGCTCCCAGCGGTCCTACTGGAGCTACCCCACTGGCCAAACCATCCGGCATTACCACGCCAGCCGCCTGTGAAGCCGCCTGCAAGGCTGATACCTCCTGCGAAGCCTTTGTTTGCGGCTACGTTACCTCCGCCCCAGTATGCATGCTCTACGCTGTTCCAGCGTCTTCGATCCCACCACAGTCCAACTCCAATTTGTTGGCTTACGATATCGCGTGCTCGTCTGT
>AYLM01000018.1:0-12501 GCA_001625345.1 Cairneyella variabilis
GGGTTGCCGTGGCAGGGACAGGAGGGAGGATGGGTGTATTGGATGGTGCGGAGGAGACTTAATGCTCGCATTGCTCTCTGTGTTCATATTAGTACTCATTCCACACAAAATAATCATGCACTCACCGTAGGAGGGATTCGAATTGCAGAAGCCATCTTGGAGAAGTGGGGTAGCAGCAATTGAGACAGTCGAGGGTTCCAGGTCAAAGTTATGTAAGATTATAAATGTATTGCCGCTCAAGTTTGTTCGTAGATGCGATGTCCAGGCCGGTGGACAGACCTCAAAACGTTGAAAGTATTCACGAAAGGAATTGGTTATCATGGTGATGCTGCTTGGAGCTCTAAATCAACCGCACTAGCTAACTTGCAGTATTCCGGTTGCTCTATGCGGGGAATGCTTGCTGCCCTCCGTTTTCGGTCACCTCGGCATTAGGTGATGCAGTCTGGGGAAACACGCCAGGCAAGTTACCCGAGTTCAAGTGAATGACAAGACAAGTAAAGGCATAAGTGAATCTTAAACTAAGGTGGTTATATTTCAGGGCCATTCATAGTGGTTTCAGGTTTACTCATCCTCTATATTTTCACGTATCGATGATCTCACTTAGAACTTTCGGATCATCACTCAATTCTCATTCATTCATTCATTCAGCCTATACAACCATCTTATGAACTCCAGGTATCAGATCCGTCCTGCCATCCATCCATCCAACCATCCAATGTCAATTTATGATAGACGTCCCAATCCCCAAATGCATCACTCATGGCCGACTCCGTGACCAAAGAACAAAGAAGCCTGCCACCCCCGTATAGCAGGCACAAACCAGACTCCGTGAAAATCAGGTGAACATCCTGCCCGCACTGTCTTCGCAGGCAGCTACTGTCGTAAGAACGTATTTATAAGATTCATAAAATGGTGTTTAATGCATCAATGGTGAAAAGTAACTCGCACGCAGGACCTGGTCTCGCTGGTCCATATAACCCTTTTCTTTGGCTGTAAGATCTCTCTGAATTTTTCTGTCGTTTACCAGCCTCCTCTACGGCTGCCTCGTCTGCTGCTCATTCCTGAGTCTCCTCCTCTGGCTGCAGTGTCGAATCCGCCTCGTTCGCTATGACTGGCGCTGCTTCCTCCTCGTGGCTCCTCAATGCTTCTTCGTGAGGTATCTCGCCCAATCTCACTCATCTGGAAGAGTAATGGTTCATCGTCCATCTCATACGTGCCCGCTGTTCTGGTAAAGCTTTGTCTCCCGCTTGCTCTTTCACTTGTGCCGCTTCCACTTGCCCGTTCTATGAGACTCGAGTAAGAGCCCGTGGGTGGTGTCACACCACGGCCTCCCATTCGTCCTAATCTAGGGCGGTAAGGAGAATTTGTAGATCCAGCAGAATGACCTCGTGGCATTTGCGAAGCCTCTGAATCCTGCGCCTCTAGTGAAGATGAAGGTTGGCGAGACATGGTGGTGGATGGCTCTGATATGTGAGGCGCGGGTTGGAGAAGACGCATTGACGGCGAAGATGTCGACTGTACGTTGTCGGTAGTTCCGCCAAGTCCAAGGAGTGCACTAAGACTGGGGGGCTCGCGATCATCTGCTCCCAAACTAATACTGCGATGCACACCAAACGGAAGATCACCCAAATCATCCTCAACAGCCAGAGCTCGGTGTTGCTGAGCGACAGAACTGGACCTTCGATTATGAGGGTAGTATGGCCGCGGCGAAGTGGGTATGTCGATCGCGTTTGTACCTAACTCGTTTGCTTGATCATCGTCCGCAATATCCTCGAGATCTGTAGACTCCGCTCTAATGCGATGACTGATTCTACGAGGCTCAGAGTACTCTGCAATCGAACCTGCACTCAAACGTGAAGGGACAGCGGGTGTATGAGGAGTGTGCGGTGAGATAGGTTTACCAGGTGAAGATGATGCAGACATAGATGTAGGCCCCACCATGGGCGGAACACTGGATAGCTGCCGACTTGAAGAGCTGGATGACCGATGCAGCATTGTGGAAGAAGACATCGACTCAGTCAAGGCGTTGTTGGACTCACGCATCGACTGAAACTTCATCAGCTGGGCACTCGTACGCTTCGTAGATGCTTCTCCTGAAGGCTCTAGAGAGTGCAGTGTCTTCTTGCTATCAAGCAGTTTCAGAAATTCTGAGATATTATCATCGTCGGTTTGCAAAGAGCCAGAACTTGCACCTGCACCTGCTTCTGCAAGAATGCCGGATCCTGGTTGTGCTGAAGAGGAGAGACTTTGCTTGCCACTGCTTCCTTGGTCATCATCAACTATCTTACTGGCGCCTCCAAATGAGGATCTCCCACGACGGTGAGTGAAGCTACTGCTGTATCTGCTGATAGGGGCAGGTTTTGGTGAGCTTGACGCAGACGAAGTCACAACATTATCAGGTACAACGGGTACACCCCTAAGAGAAGCTGGCATTCCAGCTGTGAGTGACGAGCGGTTCCTAGCTTGAGCCAGAGCACTGATACCAGAAGTTCGTGGGAGAGATTGTGGTGACTGAGGTGGGAGCATTTCTTGCTGCAATGGAGTATTACGCCCTGGGGACGAGGACAGCGAGCCTGCCTTGAAGGGCTGAAATGATACCGAAGGTCGTCTTGCCATTGCTATGCCTTCCATTGAAATTAGAGAAGCTCTTGAAGTCTGCATTGGCCGAGTCTTCGGTGCAGAGGAATCTAGAGGGGGGGAATTTGGCTCCGAGCCCATCGTCTTCGCCGCTCGTAGGGCAGATATAGGGCTCGAGCCCCTTGGAGGTACATCGCCATGAAATGTCGACAGGCTTCCATAGGCCTGTATTGGCTCCTGATCTTCGATTCGTTGACGATGGGCAGGTAGCGAGCCAACTTCAACAGCTCTTGAGGACTGTCGCTTATTGTCCCCCTTTATGCCTAACGACGGCTGGAAATAGTGCTCATCTGCGCCCATAAACCGCGAGCTGAGCAAAGCTTCGGAGTCATCAACTCTGAAATTACAGTCATTTCGGTACACAACCTCAGCAGAGAATTGTCCTACAGGAGTATCTGTAAACCCGAGGAAGTAATCGTTCGTAACAGCACCACCACTCTCATATAACGGATGAGTAAGCGCGTCAAACTGGCCTGTCTGGGGTTCGCCGCTCAGAATACGACAATGGACACGCAATAAGTTGTTCGTTGACCCGCTCTTCGATAAGTTCTTCAGAAACCTCCAAGCCGGCACAAACTTGGTGGTCGCATAGAGGGAGCGAAAGAAGACAATGCACTTCTTGTATACGGTGGGCAACGTCGATCCGAAGTCGTAGTTTCTCTCGCCTGTGCTGTCTTGCAGTTCGATTTTCCACCGTTCTAGTATCACTTCACTTTTTCGTTTTGGTGGTCGAGATCTAGCATCAATCGAACCACCAGAATTTAATGCTTCCAGAACATCCCATCTCTTTCCCTGATCATCAACAATGACCAAACTCTGGCTACTTGTTAATCCCGAGGTATCAATGTATGTCTCGACAATCAAAGGAGGCGGTCGATTCGAAAAGCCACCGCAAGTCTTCCACAATGCAAGCTCATCCCGAAAAGCGTTGGTGTCGTCGGTCTCAATTTGAAACTAAGAAGGTTTAGCAAAGATTGTAGACTTCGGGGAGCAGTGGCAGATGTACATACCCATTTGTTGACTTTTTTTGATCCGTCCTTGGATATTACCACGGGTAACGACATTCGAGATTGTAGGACGACGATAGCGGCTTTTATGTAGAAGTTCTGCAGAATTGATGGTTAGAAAGAGGGGGAACCAGATCTTGTGGAAGGCTATCGTACTTGTATGATCTGGTCCAACTTCTTCACGGCATCTTTGCTTGGACCACTCGCAGGTATGACACCGCTATCCCCACTGCCCTCATCAGCCTCGCTGTACCCAGGCATATCTGAAGCTGATCTCGAATGAGAGCTCAGACCTTCTTCTCTCGGATTGTTTGTTCGGGTGGGGTTCGTTCGGGGTGATGAGGCTGGAGACGCCGAGACTGGCGGTGGGCGTGGGTGTTGATGCATCTTGGAGTTCTCTGTATCGACGAGCGTTTGTCGAGTCTCTGCAGGCTGTCTGCCGTCTTCGTAGAATTCGTGGGACGGACCGCTAGTATATGCAAGAAGACCGTCCTTATACCGAGCTTAAGGGCAGGTGTCGTAGGGCTAAATATCCAATGAAGCGGAGCCGGGATACACCATGATTTGGGTGTCCATCGTAGTCTGGAGATTTATTGCTGTTGGAAAATCTTTGCAACAATAGCACTTTCTGTGCGGAAAAGAGTGTTCCAGTGATGGATGGAAGGCCTGGACGGCGAGCCCAATCAGGAGGAGGACGGGGGTAGCTGGGGCCTAGGAGGGCAACTCAGGCACCGAGCATCTTGTTGAGAAGGCTATCGGTGTAAATTGTGCGTCAATAAGGCGTACTTGTCAAGATTGACAGAAGCTGAATGAAGATCCTTAGGGGATGGCGATGCCAGGCCTGGGCAGGGGCGATTCTGGTGTGACCGGGAAGCTCAGATGGTTAGAGTCATGCTCCACAACCCTCGTGATCAAGCGCTTATGCGGAAGAGCTATCCAACTGAGTATGCCTTGGTGTCTAAGAGAGCGACAATGATGGAATTGAGGCTGTGAAAGCAGCAGTGTCAACACGCCTGATTGAGATGAATCACGCAAGAGAAGGCAAGAAAAATAGGACGCCAGTTATGCAGGAATTAAGCTTTGGGAAGCTGCTTTGGACGGGACAACCATGATTCACTGTCTTTTTGCTTAGTCAGCTGCCGATACGGACCTGGTGGACGGCTAGCACTACAATAGATAAGGAGGCGAGCTGACGGCTATTCTCCCCCATGTAAGCACACCACCACCGCATTCTCCCCAACAAGACCCTGGGTATTTGGACATGCGTGCATGTTGTGATCATGTACAAGACGGCCCCGGAATATTCGTTCGACTCTAGATGCACATCTGCAAGCATGTGATGGCCAGTTCGTTTGAACATCTCCGGGGACCGAAGACCAACCCGTACAAGCAAGAGCAGAGACTCGCTGTAGCCACTACGTGCGGTCCGTAGAGGCCCGGAAGATAGGAGCCATCAAGTGCATGTTCGGGGTTTGTGTCGTGTGTGGAATTGTATTTGTACTTGTCTATCTACCGAGAGTTCTAGCTTGGAAGAGGTTTGACCATCAAGGTTGGGGTTTGCAAACGAAAGGGTGTGTGCTAGGTGTGGCTGCCCTTTTCGATATGGCCAATCACAAATACAAACGATTAGCAAAGAGAGCGCTGCTCATCCAGCTTGTACCCCCAAAGCACGATCATCGGAGGCGAGATTGGCTGAACTGAGTCAGGTCACGTTGAGCATGGCGCTTACCTGACGGCAACACCAAGGCTGGTACGTTATGTATTCGAGCTGATAGGACTTGTAAGACAAATAAGAGCGCCGAGATATAAGAGAAATCGTCATCTCAAGATATTTTTCAAGACGCAATCAAATTGGGTCCTGATAAGATTCTTCCTTAGGGAAATTTGGATGATCACCATAACTGCATTTGGAAGGCACCAGATAAGAGCAAGTATTACTGTAATATCCACAACGCCAGCTCGCGATTGTATGCTGAGCTTCTATGCAATCCCTCTACAAACGCCTTCGTAAGTCGTACAAGTATATACA
Source organism: Cairneyella variabilis (assembly GCA_001625345.1). Classification (NCBI taxonomy): domain Eukaryota; kingdom Fungi; phylum Ascomycota; class Leotiomycetes; order Helotiales; genus Cairneyella; species Cairneyella variabilis. The sequence continues at coordinate 5,674 of AYLM01000018.1, forward strand.
CATTCACTGTATCGCCCTTGAAGCCTTCTCCTAGCCCCGACCGCGGCCACGTCCTTGAGCCGCATCTCCTCTTCCCCGTCTTCCTCTGCCCCGACCCCCACTCTTGCCTCGCCCACTACCACCACCCTTCCCACCTCTGCTAGAATCAGATACAGGATCCTTAGCCTTAGCTTCTTCTTCCTGGGTTCGTCTGCTTTCTTGATCCCACCATTCCTGGAAAGCCTGCTCCTCCTGGATTTCTTGGAGACTTCGCTTAGCCACTGCCTCTTTGATAACCTCCTGCTCTCGCCTCTGTTGGCCGATGATGTCTGCCATTGACAATTGAAGGGATGGCTCGGCCTTGGGAGCTGGAGTGGTATACGATTTTGAGTGTGGAACCACTGGCACCGGCCTCGAAGACATCGACGGTTGTGACGTTCCGGCAGAAGGTTGAGTCTTCGTGCCGCTTCTGCCACCCACGCTTCGGCTCTGGCCCGCAAAGCGAGTATCAGGTGAAGCCGTCCTCCGCGGTGTCAATGGTTTTGGTACGTTTGGTGGACCTAATGATTTGGTGGTAGGAGACGATGGCGATGGGGAAGATTCGCTCAGTACATCTTTTAGAGATATTTTCTTTCCAGTGCTGGCTATCTGCCAAGGAGATGATGGTTTTCCATTTGGCTTCTCGACAGATATTTGCGGTTGGTTCATAGCTAACTGCATAGCTTGCAGCTGTTTCTTGCGTTCCTTCTGCGAGAATTTGGGCGGTGTTTGCTTACTCGCTGCTCTATCTTTGGCCTTCTCAGCAGATAGGCTCATGGATAGTGCCGATGTTCGACTTGAAGAGGTTTGAGCCATGATCTCTCTCATATCTAATCTTGAAGATGGAAGTGCTGGAGACGACCAAGTTTTCGTACCGGGGCTATCTGTTCCGAGAATTGGAGTTCGAGATGGCGGGGTCAAGAGCTCGTCGTTCGGTAATGATCTCGGTTCCAATTCATCCCAGTGGAGCTTGGGGCTTGTTGGACCAGTCCCTAGAGCGGCTCTTGATTCTCCGGTAGGTTTGAGAGCTGGCGAACTCGGGCTTCCGATACTTAGCGGAATGTCATCTTCCATTTCGAACATCAAGTCTACAGTTGAGTCTTTTGGCCGAATGCTGGGACTGAACGGTGCATTCCGAGTAGCCTTTGGCTTCCGTCGTACCCTCTCTTGACTTGGAGACCCCGACATTATGTCGTCGAGGCTGCCAACCCGAGCTTTGTAAGAAGAAGACAATCGACTCTCATCACTCTTCATGTTGGCTCGAAATGTCATATCCTGAATTCGACGTCTACGTTCTTCGAAAATATCTTCAGCTAGACTTGGATGTCGTTCGTGCAAGAGAAGTTCGGCTCTTCCACTCTTTGCAAATGGCAGGCAGTTCAACTGGTTCGCACGAACAACTTCATCTAGTTCCAAAAGAAGCTCCTCGTCAAGGTCGTTAAGCAAGTGATTCTCGAGCATGCATTCCAATTGGAGGCAAAGATATTCCAGCGCAGAATCTTTGAAAGATGCCACTGAGCAAGGAGCGATGGCGTTAATGAGATTGCAGACATTGCGCGTGGTGACTAAAGAGTGTCAGCCATCGACTCAAACTTTAAGTAGATAAGGACTGAACTTGCCAAAACGACCCATTACTTGTTGACAAATTTGCGAGAGTCTGTCAAGCATAAGCTCATTGCCAACGGCCATGACGTCCATGACGAGCTCGGAGAACTCGTCAATATCTGAAGAAACAATATCATCAAACAGCTCCGTGCCGATGTCAGCGTACAGATACTTCAGAACAAGCTCGAAGGTTTCATAGCTGATGTGCTTCATATCGATTCGGACCGGCTCTGATTTGTCCTGTCGCCTTCCGGCAAGCCATTGTCCGCCAGCTCGACCTTTGAACAAACCCTCGAAAAAGGGGCATCTTTGGCAGAGTAGGCCACTATGAGCAACCAGTTCAGCCCCGTCTAGTAGTTCAATAATAACATCACCATCCTCGAAGAATTTTGTGTCTCTGAGAGCAAGTTCCAAGTCCACATTCATTCGCCTGTCCGGCTCGGTCATTAGGCGCACGGCTGACTCTAACTTAGCCATCTTAAGAGCAGCGGAAGTTTTCATGAGCTCAACTCGGACTTGTCGATACCTGTATGCCATTCTTGGTGAATGACGCGTGAAGTTCCATACATCAATGACGGTATCTGTGTACAGGTATATCACAAGATTCACAATCGTCATGAAGTCGACACCGAAAATAGTGACCCGAGGCTTGGTGCTGGTGCCACCAACAGGCTCTTGACTTTCTGCATTAGGGCCCCAGGTGATTGTGAGGATGTCGGAAATAGAGGCTTCGCCTGTACGGCGGAAAGAACTCGTGGCACTTCTCATCATTGGACTTCTCGCAAGCATGAAGCCGTGAACAGGTATCCGAATGTCCGAAGTTGTGGTGCAGATCTCAAAATCGTAGCTCTCCAGATCTTGTACGAGTAAGTGATTGGCAACATCTGCTTCAAGATCAGGAGATGTGAGGACTGCTCGTTTCAAAGGCTCAAAGAGATCTTTTGGTAGAACAGGTGCCCAATATCGGGGAGTTTCCGTGTCCTCGTCATGCGGAGGCTCGGAGGCCTTCAAGCCTTGGAGACAAAGTAGAGGAGAAACACCATTCCACAAAGTCTGTTCTTCAACAGTAATCTGTGTCCTGGTGACATCACAGTCCTTGCGAATAGCTGCATACACTCCAAAAGTCGTGCTGCGAACAGCTGCCACCTTCGTCAAGCCCGGGATACGCCGAAACTTGACATCTTTGCGATTGAAGGATCCTGTCCCCATAAACGCGTCCTTGACTTTATTCCTCTTGATACGATGCCAGACTGCTCCTGCGTTGGTGGAGAGGATTACTGAGCCATTTTCAGTGATTCCGACTGATTTGATGCCGTCCCAGTGGCCCTTCCGCAATGACCATACTCGTTCTGGCGTCGACAGAGAATCTTTGATCTTGGACGGATTAGTTGTGCTCGTATTCGAGCTGGCGTCGACCTTGCGTACAGTAACAGTGAACAAGTCCCCTCTGCTTGATACAGCTGCGATAGTGTCTCCACCAGCCGTGATCTGCGAAATATGATTTGACATCGAGTTGTATCGAGTTGTGAGAGCATGCATATTGAGGTGATAATTGGTGAAGCCTTCGTGTAATGGGAACTTGACCATATTATAGCCATAGTGGGTGAACACGCAAACAGTATGATTGGCTAAAAGGACAATTGTTGCCGAGTCGATGGCCGAGACCATCGATATTGGGGCTTTGAATAGAGATGCTGCTACTTTTCGAGGTACGGTCTGGATTTCCAGACTACGGGAATCAGAATCCATTAATCCAAGCTGCCCCTCGTTCTTTCCCCACGTGAAGAGAGATGTAGAAGTATGGGCGACCGAATGAATGGCAGATGCAGCTGTTCCAATAACATATTCTCTCTTGAGGGGACCAAATATCTGCCGGGGATATGTACAGATAGGCTCCTCGTCTTTGAGTACAGGACGGGGTAATGTGTAGCCCAGTTGACCGTATGTGTTCGTCCCCCATGACAGCAGTGATCCATCGGATGTGACCGCCAATGTATGGTTCTGCGCGAGAGCTACCTTGGTAACCTTCTTGCCGGCAAGAGCTCCTCCTTCAATAGACGTGTACGAGAAGCGAGTCACCTCGTCGCCAGTTCCTAATCGTCCTCCTGGGCCGAATCCACACATGTACAAATTCGACTCAGGGTCTGTTGTCAGAATTGCGCTATGAAGCTTCGACAGCGTGACATCCTGGATGACAATAGGACGGTTCGTAACTAAAGTCGGAAGGTCGGAAACGGATTTCGGACTGGGCTTGGAACTATCCATGCCTGCCGAGTCAATCTTGCCTTGAACAGATTCCTGATACTCCCGCCAGAACCGGAAAAGGAGGTGATCGGGCCTCTTCAGAACAATCTTTTCGGGATGTTGACGGTCATCTTGATCCTTGAATCCTAGTCCGTGATTGCGACTGCTACCCCATGCGAATACTTCATCTCCATCGATTGTTGGCTGAGATAGACTTCTATCCGGTCCTGCTTCCGCATGCGTAGACTCAGCATCCTCATGAGAGCCGTCCTCGGATCCAGCGTCATCGGTATCAAGCCGAAGGCTCCGTCTGGCGATAGTGGCGTTGTACACATCAAAGGGACTGTTGCCTTCATGGTCTTTGATCTTGATGACAGAGCTGCCCTGGGTGCTTGGGTCCCGGCTGTCCTTTTCGATAATGGCGCGAGCCAGAGTGATGTTCCCGAAGTACAAAGCCCTGTGCAGTGCTGTCCATCCGTTCTCAGTATCTTGGGTGTAGAGATCAATCGTTGGGTGCTCCAAGAGGGCCATGGCGAAACTTATCGCATGTTCGGAGGTCGAGGAAACTGCTCGATGAAGGATCGTAAGCCCAGCATGGTCTCTACTGTTCACATCCGCTCGACCCAATCCAGAGTTGCCTCCTCTTGCGCCTATGTTTCCGGAGGCTTTCCGATTCTTCAGAGTTGTTCGTGGCGATGTCGCAAATCCACTTGGGCTCCCGACTATGCTTCCCATGCTATGCCCCCCAAACCCTCCATGCCCTTTCGGTGTATGCTGAGTGCCATGACCGCCATTGGAAAGGAGGTGTCGAAATTTTTCGACTTCCTCATCGTGATAGTAGCGCCAGAGAAGGTTGCTCATGTGTTGGGATGGTGGCAAGGATATCTTCCAGTCACTTCCAAGACACCTCGCTGTGACCTCGATGGGGCACGGCGTATTTAAAGGTGTGATGAAGTGCAGGAAGATTCCTGAAGGAGAGAAAAGGGAAATGACGTTCGTGGAAGTCTGCCGGACAGCTGTAGCATTGACGTGGGCGCGGGGCAGGGGTTGAGCAAATTCGACGCAGGTGGCAATGAAGAGCGTTGGGATTGATGTCAGACTTGGTTCTTTCGAAGATATGGCCTTTGAAGTGCGCGACAATGGGAATGCGATCTGGTAGATGAGATGTTGTCAGTTGTCCAAAGAGAAAGAGGAGGAGTTGTCGCGAAGCAGGTTCCTGACACTCGTCCGGGGAGCTTCCATAGCAAACACTTTGGTGTGCGACGCGTCAACCAATCAACTGCCACACAACTCTGCGTGGGAGGATAATGGGCTGTCCTCAACACCTTGATCCGAATATACCCCTCAAACTCTGAAGGTCATGGGAATAGTTTACCCATTTCCCTTCTTTAAAAGAAACATCAGAGAGAGGAGGAAACCAGTGCTTTCAAGCACCTGGATGAGCTCTTGCTTTAAGAAGGAACAGAGCTTGGCGTTTCCTTTTTGTAGCGGTGTGCACTCTCTGCAGCACTGATCTCCGGGTCCTCTTTTTCTGCATATCATACCTTCTGGACCGTGTAGCTTTTGTCTCAAATACGATAGAATGCCTAGGTGGCAGCATTCCGCCCTGTGGGTTGACCTGTCATTGGACGATGAATTCTCAGTCCAGAAGTAAGTAGCCCCTTCCCAGATATCAGTATGATCTAAACAAGCTCATGTTCTTTTCGATTTGATCTCCACTGGATTCAATACGCATATGTAATGTTTCGAAGGTACATTGCCATATTACTAAGACTCTGCGATCTCTCCCCTGAGCTCTACCAGGCATATAGCGTATGTGCCTTTTAGTACCACCCTACTTTACCAAGCTATTTCAGACTCCACTTTTTGATAACAAGTCTCTTTTTTACGACAGTCTTTCTTCCGTTTGAGAGGACCTTCTATGTCGCAAATTTCGGTGGTACTGAAAGGAAACAGATTGGAGTCCCAATCTAGGGTAGAATCTTGGAGTTCTAGTGACGGCATGGCTTCTCAACAAGCTTTTCTGAGAAGGAGTCTCGAGGGCTGGACTGATAGTTATTTCCAATTTCGAATCTCTGCCACTCCAACAGTCAAAAATCTATTGTCACAGCATTTTACAAAGAATTCTAAGTTTATCTTCTTTCTCACTTCCGCTCGATCAATGCGCTATTATCACAATATACAAAGGAGAAGTCTTCGGGTCTCAAAGAGCTCAACAAAAACAGCACAACATCATTGTGCCGTCTAGTTCCTAGACAAAGAGAACAATACCCTATGTCTCTATCCCCTCCCATATCATGCCTTCTCCATCCCATGAGACCGAACCCAGCTTTCCATTTCCCCCTCTTTCTCCTCATTCATCTACATATCTCTACATCGTCAAAATGGCCTTTCTAACAACCCCATCCACACTAACCCTCAACTCCTCCCATTACAACACCATTCCCCAATCCCAAACCTCTAGCGAATATCTGCGTCGTATCTGCGACGACGCAGACTGCTGCTACCCTTCGCTTGTGCGCGGTGTAGCTTCGCCCTCGAACTGGAGGCGCGGGCGAAATCTAAAGGCAAGGGTGGGGACGCAACAGAGGAATGGATAGGTGAATTACGGGTGAACAAGGATATCACCGAAAATCATACTGGCATGGTTTTCGTAAGGGGTGCAGAGGAAAGAAATGAGGGAGATGCGGATGAAGCTGCCTATAGGGTGGGGAATTGGGAGGAGCAGAATGGTTTTGGCTGCGAGGCAAATGAAGAGAAGGATGAGGAAGAGAACCCAATGCCACCAGAAACCGAGACCTGGTCTGAGGTACTAGACTTTTTAAACTCAGAGGGAAGCGAGAACGACAACGAGGACTCGAACTCAGACCAATTCACCATCAGACCCCTCTCAGACGCTCGCACAGCCTCCAACCTCTCCTCAACCACATTCCTCCACCATCCCAACCCATCTCCCCGCCC
>AYLM01000098.1:0-34117 GCA_001625345.1 Cairneyella variabilis
GGGGGCGCTTCCGATGATGAGGTGGGCAGGTAATGCGGCTCGAGTGTTTTCTCCGCTTGGAAGCAGAAAGTTCAGGTAGTGGACGGCGGCGTAGAGTCTCCTTGCAAAAGGATCGTGAGCCAGGAGCGGGTTTCGATGTATCGGCCATCGTGAAACTAGATTTATATATACAGGATGAGAGTGGTGTGATTGACAATATTGACAAGTGACGCTAGCATCGATATTACCAATATTTCAATACAGAGAGGCTAACTCGAATTCAGCAAGATTTCAGTACAGTGGTATGTGAGAGATAGGCAAGAGGCAGGAATTGCAGAATTAGAACGGGCCTCTCGAAGAACAGTGCGGATTTTTAAGAAAATCCGGTCTTTGTGAAAAGTCTTGTAAATGGCGCATTAAGAAATGGAAGGGAATTTTTGTGCCGCTTTTGTCGAGTCCTCGAGTCTCGACAAAGAAATTCATAAAAAATAGAGCAATAGTAATAATGAAGCAGAAATGGACGAACAGAAGGCCAACTCGTCCTTGCGCTCATTGTGCTCATTGTGCCTCGCTAAAGGGACATTGTGCTCGAGTCATCCTTTGTCTCGGAACAGGTCGAGCAACACTTGCGCAGAAAAGAACAGCAATAAATCATGAAGCAGAAGAGTTGTTCTCCAGAACAATACCTCCCACATATAATCCCACCTCTCCCTCTCCTCTCCCATTCTCTCTTCTTTCCCTTCCTCCTCACGACGAAGCCGGTCTTCATCCCCTCTCCCTAAACGTTCTCACCAAATCGTCGATATGTGCAATTTCTCCATCTCAACCTACGCTTGCGGTCACCAACAATGTGATCGCACAAGCCTCTGCCCCCTTAAAGTTGCATCCGCCACAAATCCGTTCCCGCATCTCACACAATGCAAGGTAACGGAGTCGCACCGATATATGACACATTTTCGATGCGACAGCTGTCGAAAGGGTGCCGACGACCTAAAGTTCTTTCCGCTGAAGAAGTCGGCGACAAGAACAAGCACAGCTTCACGAGTATCGCGAACGTCGAAAGCTCTACATACGGTTCTGGGAAAGTTTAGGAGGAAGAGTTCGGGAAAGGGAGATCTGCGAACGCCGGAGAATGTTCCACAGCAGAAGCCAGTTCGGGAAGAGCGTCGCGAGCCGGAGCGGGACCTCTGGAAGACCTCTCATTCCGTCCCAAAGGTACCCTCGCAAACAGCTGGCACTCTCAGACTTGTGCCGGCCGAAGGGTTATACACCCCATACAGTGCGCTGGGCAAACCACTACCACCAACACCGAAACCAAGTGCTAGGCAGCAGGAGAGCACAGCTCGTCTTCAACCCGAGAAGCTTCCCACGCGCGTAAGACTAGCACCAGCGGTCCCGCAGACGTCCTCGATCCCACAATCAGGCACGCCAACTCGAGGAAAGGCACCGCTTCCAACCATCCGGCCAGCTTACGACACACTGCCGTCACAACATGGTCTCGTCAAGCCTCCTCAGGTCCACCGAGTCCCCGAGCTAGGCCACCGAAAGCGTCTTCCCCGACCGGTCATCACGCCCACAAAACAGGCTAAAGTCCTCCCACCGTTGCTGATCCCAACACCGGAGGACCGCCTGAAATCTACCTACCGGTTCTCCGCTGCAGAAGACCAGAAGCACGAGACCTCTCTCTCATCTCGTGCCGTCTCCTCACAAGGCCTCGAGCACGGTAAGCTCTTAAGCCAACTCTCGCTCGAGTTCGCGGCTCGAAAGGGTGAAGATAAGGAGAACCAGCAGCTGCAGATGCTGACTCCAGAGCCTCAACCCCATCCGGACTTCCAAATCAAGCGCAAGCCAGTCCCAGTATTCCAAGGCAGGTTAGGTAAGTCGAGTGATATTTATAATGGAGTGGTCGAGGATTCGCGCGCTAATGAGCAGGCAGAAGAGTTGTTCCTCATCGCTCAAGGAACAGAGGCTCAAGCTCGTCGAGGAAAGGGCCGCCGAGGCGACGCCACGTATGATGTTGAGAAAGTCGGGCTGATCCCAACTCACCACGACGTCGCTATGTCTCCCACTTCTCCTTCCGTCCCACCGGCTCTGGTCGAAGTGGCTGGGACGCCAGTCTACGAGATCGACGGTAAGGAGCTTCCAGAGCCGTTCCCGCTCTTCGACCCATCACTTTGGATTCCCGAGACCCCAAGGCCTGAGTTCGATTTGCAAGAGTTCATGGTCCCGCGGCTGCCGTCCTTGAAGCGCATCTCACCACTCCACTTTGAGGGTACGATGCTAGGGTTCTGGGATGGCAGCGTAATGGAGAACTGTACAAGACTTGAGCGGAGATCGCAGAACTTGTCGCAATGGGTCTAAGAGACAAAGGTAAGAACGATCGCCCGTGAAATGGATGTGTGCATCTTCGGAGAATACTTGGAAAGTCAGAATGGCATATCAAAAAGGCGCACTGGCGCATGACGAAAGGCAAGGTGACTGACGTCTGCATAACCAAATCAACGAGACAATTCGATGGAAGAGAACGAAGCGCGCTGGCGCAAAACGAGTAAGGTGTTCGGTATTTGCAGCGAGTGCATCAAATATTCGCGACTGGGAGGAATTATGCTGTTATTTCGCGCCGTTTGTTAGCATGGGAGGAAATTTTGCAATACTTCAGCATCGTCATTTTGCATGGGCGGAAAACTTACAAATCTTCTGCGCTTTCATTGCAAGTATTGTTAAACAGCAAGTAGACTAGAATACAATTAATCGCTCCATGCCAACTCCGTGACTCCGTTCCCCGATGCCATGACATTGTGATACTTCCTTTCGTGATTTGTGAGATGTTGTAACTTAGAATTTTGTTTCGGACAGAGCGTCGATTTGTAGAGGGACCGCCTTCGATGTTCGTAGCCATTCGCCGTTGAAGGCGTTGATGAGCCAATTGTTGAGTTCTGTCGTCATATTAGGTTGATGTTTGTGCGTGAAAAGACATTGACTTACTATCATACACAATCCTATTCGCATTGTGGAAATATATCCCATGATCACTGTCAGGGAATACATGAACATCATAATTCTCAACCCCGGCCAGATCCAACTTATCCAAAAGCGTCAAGGAATTCTGCATGTGAACATTGTCATCAGCAACTCCGTGCATGAGCAGAAACCTGACATTCTGGTGCAAAGCACTCATGTTGCTGATCGCAGAAGCATCATAGCCGCTTGGGTTGTGCTGTGGTGTGTGCATATATCTTTCCGTGTATATCGAATCGTAGAATCTCCAGTCGGTGACAGGAGCGACAGCCATGCCGTATGAAAAGGTTTGACCAGCATCCTGTTCGAGCGTCTTCAAAGTCATGAAGCCGCCATAAGACCAACCCCAGATGCACATCTTCGAAGCATCAACGTACGGCTTCTTGGCCCAAATTTTGGCGGTTTCAATCTGGTCTTTGGATTCGTAGTATCCGATATTGCCACGAATGATCGTCCGAGCTTTTCGTCCGATGAATCCTGTGCCACGGCCATCGACTGTCACGACTATGTAACCGAGGTTCGCAGCAATGTACGCTTGAAAGTCGACTGTGAAGCTCTTAGAAACAGTTTGCGACATAGGGCCACCATAGAGATAGAACAAGACGGGGTATTGCTTCTTCTCATTGAAGTGAGGCGGTCGGCGTTCGACAACGTTAAGCTCATACCCGTCAATGTTCACAGTAGAATAGATCAAGATTGGAAGCTCGTGTTTAGCGGCCATATCTGCTAGGCCTGCGTTCTCTTCGACGGATTTCTCATAATGATTGGCGTTGCTGGGCGTGCTGATGACCTTCTGCCATGGGATATTTGGTCCATCGTAGTTCAGAAGCGCATAACCTGCGCCACTGGAAAAAGATATACCATAATGTCCTTCCTTTGAAGTATCGGTCAACGCTTGGAGATTGGTTCCGTCCAAATTGACGCTGTAGACATGGCGTTGAATGGACGACTCTTTCGTGGCAACAAAATAAACCAAATTCTTCTTCAAGTCAACCGCCGATGGTGCGTCGGTAACCTCCCAATCTCCGGAAGTCAGCATCAATGGCTCCGCTTTATCGAGAGGAGAGAAGTAGCCAAGGTGATCGTTATTCTCATAAATGACAGTGTCAATGTATCCATCATATGGACGACCGTTTGCAGGATCCGCAGGAACATACTTGGTGTTCTCGGAAACCTCAAACCATCCTCCGTCAAGCGCTGCCACATTTTCGGTCCGGACAGTCTTGCCAGTTCTCGTGGCAACATCTACCAGCACAACTCGGAGAATGTCACTCTCACGGTTCGTCTCGCGGATGAGAGCTTTTCCAGTTGAACCGGCCCAAACGACTTCGGTAATCAATAAATCGGCATCCGCAAAAGAGTCAGAGATCTTGACTTCGAAGACATCGCCTTTTGCAATGTCGTAGAATTTCAAATCGACCGTTGGGTTCGGTGCGCCGGCTTTGGGATACTTGATCTCACGGACTTCTGGATAATTTTCCTCTCCAGGCAAAGGCTGCTTTCCAGAGGGGCGAGACAGGAAATATTGAATGGGGTACTCTGGGACTTGAGACTCGTTGGTGCGTAGGAAGGCGATGTATTTGCCATCTTCAGCCCACCAAGTCGCGCTGTTAGACGCGAACACCTCTTCTTCATACACCCAGTCAGGCACACCATAGAACAAGTTTGCGCCGCCATCAGTGGTAATTTGAGTTACCGTCGTGGAGGAGAGCTTTCGCAGGAACATATTATTGTCCCTGGTGAAGACAACAGCATCACTCTGCGGACTCCAACTTGCCAGTTGCACTCGCCCGTCCAGGTCGGCTGGATCCAGAGGTTCCGCCTTCTGGGTCTCCACGTCAAAGATCCAGTATTTAGCATAGAAAGAGTGCCTCCAATTCGACTGATAGTCGGTAGCAATGAGAACCTTCTTCAGATCTTTGCTTGGATAGACTCTGCTTGGAGTCATGCCTCTATCACCAACTGTGAAGTATCCCTGTTTCATCAAAATCTTTGTGTCCATCGCCTCAGCAGATTCGGTCCTGGAGCCTCGGATATCTTCGACAATGAGATAGTCTTTTCCAGCAGCATCTTGCTCGAGCAAGAGCCCATCTTCGCCGTTGGCCCCTTCAATCCAACTTATGCTGTGTTTCTGCGCTCGCCATTGTCCGCCCATGACTTGATCTAGCGTCACCTTCCTTCCATTGCCTCGAGATGCGGTCGCAGCAGGATCGTGAGGAGTCTCGGAGGCGTGTTTGTATGATTGTCGCGCGAGGAATAATACCAAAGCCAGAACCCAAGCCCCAATGAATACTCCTCCAACAATCCATATTAACCTTTTGAACTTCTTGTCCACCTTTTTATCGACCGTCGCATTGTTGAGGAACGGTCCGCTCTCCAAATCAGCATAATCCTTATCTTCGTCCTCAAGCAAGCCTTGCGTATGCTCATCGTCTGTATATCCGTGGGAATCGCCTCTGGGTGGGAATTTCGGAGTGACCATCTTCTTGTGCCCGTTCCCATTCGCCTGCTTCTCGTCATCCGCTCTCTCACCAATCCTTTCGAAAACCAAACTCGTCGTCGAAGCACTGGAAAGAGATTCTTCGGACTGTCTCTGCGGTGCATCCTCCTGCTCAATTGGCAAGAGCTGGGCGGCTTCTTCGTCGTGTTGCCTAGCCATGATCGCTGATAAGGCAGTTTCACGCGGCTTGGGTGAAGTCAATGCGAATTGCCTCGGAAAAAGAATGCGTAGCCTTTCGGATTCTCAATCCATTATCTGCGGTTCGATGGCAAGCTGTTGTAGCACCGAAGATCAGGATGCAACTTGTGCAACTCAGGATCCTATTCAGAGCTCGATGCGGAAAGCAATAAACTCGAAGAGGTATGGTCTTTGTTGACGCGGCTGATTGGCGAGGCTAAGTTTACAGTTTCGTCCTAGTTATTTAATATCCGTACAATCATGTGCTATTCTTCCAGTGTCATTATATGCAGGGTCACATTGTCAATACTGCAATGCAAAGCCAGTCCTCTCGTCCGAATTTCTTTAATGAGCAAAACCAGTCGTCACGTGATGACGTTCCAATTTGGGTGCTATCAACCGCATATACTGTACACTTCGTACCTAGATAGCTTCACGGTCATGTCACGGGAGTTTGAGTGCTGAGTCTCTCGGAAAAGTATATGGTGTAAATCTATCGACATGAATCGAACCCTGTCTATCTACAAACTGGCATCCCGTGCCTCTTCGTCCCCCTTTTCAAGTCGCTTGCGAAGACATCCAGTCGAAGGGTAGTTATAGCTGCTCGTCATTTCACCTCCAGTGATACTCACATCCGTGAACGTAAAGCTCGAACAACTAGAACTTCCACACAGAATATAATAATCCGTCGCACCACTCGTCGCCGTACCCGTCACATTCGTAAATGTAACATCCGAGATCGTAACACCATTCGAAACCGTCCCAGTAGCGCACCCGCTCTCGTAATCTTGCTGAATATCAATACTATATGTGCTGATCTCTGACATGTAGATGTATTTGTATGTGATACTGGAGATGGTACCAGTGGTATCGTAGTTTGACTTGATTTGGCAGCCGTTCTCGGAGTTTGTGACCTTGGAGCTGGAGAATACGATGTTTTCGACAATATTGTCGCTCTTTCCTCCCACCGAGCTAATCGAGAGGCTATATCCGCCGGAGCAGGTCACGCCGGTGATAGTGATGTTTGTCCCGGAGGTGACGGCGACGCAGTCATCTTGGTTCATGACAGTGGAGTCGGAGAGGACCAAGTTGATGGTTGAGGAAATGTGAAAACCATCGGAGTTGTGTGGTGTGGCCTTGGTGCCACTTGCTGAGCTGGGAGAGTCGCCAGCGTTGTTGTTGAGCATGAGACCGCTGAGGGTCAGGCCGTCACAGCCAGTGATGGGAGGCAATGGACAGGCCAGTTCTGGATGTTAAGATTGGAAATGACTCCATTGACCATCTTGTCGAGGACAATGAAGTGGTCAGGCCGGGCATTGTTACAATAGTTTCTTGCTCTGGCAAGTGGGTGCTCACTTGTCAACGCCACCGTTTGAGCCCTCTCCATCCCAGTGTGCCTCTCTATTTCCATCAATGACATGTCCGGAAGCACCAGTGATGGTGATGTCAGTGCCTGCGATCTCAATGGGATTGAAATCGGAGTTCGAAGTCGTCCTGAAAGAAGTAATTTCAGATAAGATGACAGTTGAGCCATCTTGGAGAGCAGTAAGATCAATCGTAGAGCTAGCTAGTGCTAAAATGTTGTCCAAGACGATACTTTTGTAGGAAGCTACGCAGGAAATAATCTAGGCATACTCAGTAGCTGTGCAAGTAGATCCCCCGCTGCCACTGACAGTCGTATTGGTAGCTTGTGCAACGACACTGGTGGCTTCTACTTCTGCGCTTGTAGCTTGGGCGACAGTTGTAGCTGGAACTACTACTGCAGATGCTTGGGCTGTAGTGGTGTTTGCTGAAGATTGTGTTAACAGATATATCAGCTATAATGTCATGAGAAGACTTACGTGTGGAGCTGAAGAGTCAATTGTCATGAGAGTGGTTGGTACAGCCCCTGACACAGCGCTAGCTACATTACTTCCACCAGTAGTAAGACAGCTGCACGCACTTGAGAGCTTCTTGGGCTTGTTTGAGCAGGGTGTGGCAAAAGCTGGAAGCCCGTTGTGGCGCTTGAAGAAGCAGTTGTATAAGTTGCGCAGAGAGTGACTACATTCGCTGAAGATGGCGTGAGGACAGATACACAGACATCGTTGAGAGAATTATCACAAACGAGAACGAAAGGGACAATGGCGAAGAAAAGAACGCACGTTTATGTATGAGCAGCACCGGCTGTCCAAATGCAATGAAACGAATGGGTCAAACGAATGAGTATTGAAGAAAGCTTAGCGAAGGGAACCAAGCATTGACACTTGGCTCTCCATATGTACTCATGGCAAATGTTTTCTTCATGGTCGCCACCAAGATCCATTCGATGGAGGGGCAGATTGCAGGACTTAGAGGATCTTGCGAGTGGTTTGTGCAGGCTGTTCGGGAAAACAGCCCATCAAATGTCAATATACATCAAGTCGCTTTTGAGCGAGATACCCATCAAAGAAGTGAGCTTCGCGCGACCTAGATTGAATTCGAACACGCAAGGACCGTTCTGATGCCTCAGCCACCGGAAACAAACGCGTACGAAGTAAATGAACGTCATGAACATGGTAGAAGTTCTGAAAAGAGGTCTTCGGATGGCTTCGAGATCTTGCCATACATAGCATTATCAGATTAAAAGAGGTTCACGGAATCCCACAATTGCTTAGCTCCACCGGAGAGCCAGTACGGAGAGCGGTCGCAAAATAAGGGCAAAACCGCCATTTACAGCGCATTTACAGGCTCTGAACCCTGTGGGTGCTCTGTAATCTGGCCAAGGGACCGCTGCAAAATGTCTCATTAGTGGAAGCGAGGGTTACTAATTAGTGAAGTGCCCTGTAATCATTGCGCCACTTTCCAAGCGGGAGGCTAAGGTTGCGGCGCCGAACCACTGAAATTCAGGGCTTCGTCCACTAAGACAACACGCTGGCGGCAGCTACAGGGCTTAACTCGGCCTACAGGCTACAGGCTACAGGCTACAAAGGCTTTTTTGCCCTTTATTTTGCGACCGCTCTCCGTAAAGCGAGCCTAATTTCCCAGAGGCACCCCACAAATAGAACGGAGGCGCCGGAACAATTCTTCCTTAGGGAAGCTGCGGTGGGAGCTGGAGAAACTTTGGCGCTGAAAACTTGGTTAAGACGACGACTGATGACTCGTCTTTATGCCACTCTTCGAGTGTCGCTGTCGGGAGGCCATTTCGGACTCGAAAATATTTCGAGTCTGATAAATATGATTTTCCCTTGTGCTTCTGTTGAATGTCATCGAGAATGTTTCGAAATTGGTACCCGCTTTGGTTTCATGAACGCAGTACCCCCCCCTGAGGATAGTGATTCCCAACTGACGAAAGGACCGTCTCGACTTGCCCGAGTCATGAACGACATCCTATCATTCAAGAAAAAGGTATTAAGAGAGAAATTCTCAGAGATGAGTGCGCTCTCAATTAAAAGGATCAGGAGATAGCTCTTGATGAGTTCCTGCAGCTGCTGGCCAGAACCGTAACTTCCACACAATCGAGACTCTCCGTCGCATAAGATTTGTGAAAGTCGCATAGAGAGGGTTATGAAATCGTGGGAAGTTGATGGATTCGTAGTCATCAAACTCTCCCTACTGATGATATTCCCCACTGCTGAACTGATATTCTGCAGTACATAGCGTCCAGAGTCTCTGTTTTATCAGATCCCATACCTTCCTCGTTTCAGCTCTCAAGCTGGGTCCCGACGAGTGGAACCCAATCAACTGGCCCCACAACATCCGATCTCAACACCACTGACGAGACTTCCATCTCGTCGTTAGCGAAACGTATTGGTTTCATTTGCCCATGGCAGCGCGGTGGTGATCGTGTCTTGCAGGCGAGATGTGCCGCTGTATCCTGTCGAGTATCACCATCTTAAGATCATCGAAGATCTTACATAGCGTAATTGGCGTTTTGGCTCCAGCGATCACTCGCCCACCGCCTGAATACTATCCACTGTTTCTCTTGGTGTTCTTTTTTTGTGCACAAAATTCACGATGAAATGTTTGAACTGCTTTTTCCAAACCAGCGCTTGATCTTTGATAGTTCTTGGCAAACAGTTAAACGCAACCTCAATCAGGAAGAGCAGGATTTTAATTGGAGGCTGCTGTGTTTCTCCAAAATATCTTTGTGCCATCTTTTTAAAGATGGCTGGAAAGCGGGAACTGATGCCAATGCCGTTTTGAATCTCCATATTCGATCAGCACATGAGTTTCCGACTTTGTTGTTGTCCCCAAACCACTGTCAGTGCATTGTATGATCATCAGCCCTGTACGAGTTCTATTCTGGGGACTTACATACTTGTCGGATTCCGTGGCCAACCTCCTGTGGGGACTTATCCTCGAGATGGGATATAAAGAATCCAAGGTATCGTTCTTAGAACAGTATCTGGAAATCACCCCATCATCTTTTCAACATTCCTACATTCTCATCACTTCGGCCGGTCCGTTTTAACTTGTAAATTTTTACCTTTTCAAAAAAAAAAAAAAGAGAAAGATATTTGCATCTTCATCAACTTCTCAACCGCCAATATGCAATTCACCAACATCTTCATTACTTTCCTACTCTCCACCGCTGTCGCGGCCAAGGGCAACAGCACCAAGGCTGTTTCCGACAAGTCCCTTTGCAAGGAGATGGCTTCCTTGAGCAAGGCCGTTGCCCTCGCTGCCAACACTACAAAGCTCGAGGCCAAGGCCAAAAACAATGCTACCAAGGTAGCTGAACTTCAAGCCAAGGCTTCGGATGCTGCCACTCAGCTTGCGACCATGCAATCCAACACCACTCTCGTCTCTACTTGCGCCGTTATTGATGCTGCTGCTGCAACTGCCGACGATTGCGAGGAGATGACCAGCTTGGCCGAGTTGGTTGCTCTTGCCGCAAATACCACCAAACTCGACGCAAAGACCAAGAACAACGCCACGAAGATTGCTGCTCTTCAAGCGAAGGCCTCTGCGGCTGCTACTATGTTGGACACAATGCAAAGCAACACTACCTTGGTTGCCGCTTGTGATGCCATCAAGACCGCTAAGGCTGCCAAAGATTGTATGTATCTGCGGTTGACATGAGATGAAATATGTGCTAATCATTCTATAGCTACTGCAAAGGCTGCTGCTTCTTCCTCTTCTTCCGCTGCATCAGCTTCAAGCACCGCCAAGAGCGCCGGAAGCATGCTTAGTGCTCAGAATGGGATGGTGGCCACTATCGTTATGGTCGCCGCTGGCATGATGATGCTGTAAAGGGATGGCAAATAATGGGGAAACTGAGTGCTGGATATGGGATATAGAATAGAGATGAGCTCTGCGTTTCTTCTCTCACCTGAATGATGGAGGATTTCTGTACGCTGGACACAGATATCTACTGCAATGAAGTTTTATGATGATGACGAATATATTTCCAATGTCTACCTTTAGAAGAATTCCCACAAATCCGCGCGAAAACGATTCAGCTCGGCAAATGATGTTGCGAGATGAAATTGGGTGAAACGCGACGCGAGGTTGAAGCTCATCGGCGTTTGTGACATCATCCCATATTTACTTCACGACGTCCCTTCGTCTCCCAACTTCAACATCAACAGCCAATATTCTCACCAAAGCCTGCTATGTCCGCAGAAACCCCCAAAATGTCTCCGGCAACACGAGACATCCTGATGAAAGTCAGGAAAATGATTCCTCCCATGCTAGAAAAATTTCACAAAGGTCAACAACCCCTCACCCCACCACGCGGCAGCTCCAATTGACACCATCCAGGCCAGATGGGAAGAATAGCAGTCATAGGCGGCAGCGAAGACTACACCGGCGCACCATACTTCTCTGCCATGGCGAGTGCACGACTCGGTGCAGATATGGTATCCCTTCTCCCTTCGCTCACTTCTCTGATATCTCCGCTGACAGTCTTCACCAGAGCCATGTAATCTGCGAACCCCAAGCCGCCCAAGTAATCAAGACCTACTCCCCGAACCTCATGGTCCACCCCCTCATGCGGCAATCCACCCACGCCAGCACCACCGACTCCGCTTCCTCTATCGCGAAATCCGTCATCGATATGCTTCCCCGCCTCCACGTCCTTGTAATCGGTCCTGGGCTCGGCCGCGATCAATTGATGCAAGATACGTGCGCGAAAGTCATAGAAGCCGCGAGGAAACAGAATATGCCTTTTATTATAGATGCAGATGGTTTGAATCTCGCGCAGACGAGACCGGAGTTGGTGCAGGGATATAAGCAGTGTATATTGACGCCGAATGTGGTGGAGTTTGGAAGACTGTGTAAGTCGAAGGGAATTGATACTGATGGGTTGGAGAATGGGAAAGGAGCAGAGAAATTATCGAAAGCCTTTGGTGGTGTTACGATTGTGCAAAAGGGGGCAAAGGATTATATCTCGAATGGGGAGAAAACGTATGTGAGTGATTTGACGGGAGGGCTGAAGAGGAGCGGTGGGCAGGGCGATACGTTGACGGGGAGCCTTGGCACATTTTTATGCTGGAGGAAAGCGTATCTGGATAAGTTGTGGGACCATGACGGTGATTTAGATGAGGTTGAGCTATTGGCTTTGGCAGCCTTTGGAGGCAGTGCCTTAACGAGGGTAAGTTCCGCCCTTCTGGTCGATTTTCGCTAACATAGGGAAGGAATCTTCAAGGCTGGCATTTGCGAAGAAGGGGAGAAGCCTGCAAGCAAGTGACCTGACTGAGGAAGTCTTCGTCGCATTCACGAATCTGTTTGAGGGATCTGGATCTAAGCTATAGTACTTGTCCAGGGACTCATGAAAACAAAAGCAATGAAGGCCACATGACACTTCTGAAGCCCAATGTTGACAAGCTCTCACCCTATAACTGCCAGCGACCCTTTCCTTACTGCCTACCCTGGAGGATCACTGGATATAAAGTCATCGAGATTCATGCGATTCGGGTCTGACACCATTAAATCTGCCGCCATTCTCAAGTTCTCGTCAAGGCTCAGGTACTTTGAGTCCTCAACCGTCCTCAACCGTTCATCCTCCTTCTGTCGTTTTCTCAGGTTCATCGCGTACATGCGCTTCGTGAGGTTATCCATCCGCTCCTGATTTGGTAACTCCTTTTTAGTCTTGATGTAGAGTCTCCATATCTGTTTAGAAAGCGGCTCCTTTCCATAGTAGCCTTGCGGAAAATACATGTCCACGATCATGTTGGCTGTTTCTAGAGGGGGGCTGGATGGTGTTTGGCTGGAGTCAGCGCGGCTGCCGAGAGGAGAGACCGCCTGGTTTTCCAATCCTAAGTTGTTTGTTGAGTGAACAATCGCGTTCAGTCCCTTCACGACAATATCATTGATGCAACATCGTCCATGGTACGTCCCTAGTGGCACTTCGAGATTATCTAACCTCAATCGAATCTCGCTGATGGTCGGTCTCATTGTAGGATTTTGCGCAAGCATAGATGCTGTGGTTGTTAAGATCCACGTGCCAGTATTGCCATGTTCATTAGGTCTTTTCCTGGCTCGTAGTTCAAAGATCCAGTCACGCAGCTTCTCGGGGTTGTGCTGAAATGAATGATTGTTGTCTTTTGTCCTAAATTCATCAAAGTCACTCAAGGAAAGTCCACGGTATACCGTCTCAATCTCCAAAAAAACACAACCGAGAGAGAAAACATCCGCAGCCCGGCCGCGTGGTTCCCAACCGGCTACCTCAGGTGCGCAGTACTTTAGAGTGCCTCTCAAGTTACCATTTGTGACGCTACTGGAAGCGTCTGTGTAATCTCGACTGATCCCGAAGTCTGTAATCAGGAGTCCGTCATTCGGGTCTAGCAGGATGTTTCTTGGTTTGACGTCCTTATGTCGAATGTTGTTCCTATGCAGGTAGTCTATTGCATTTACGAGGCATCCGTACGTTGACCTTAATCGAGCAAAAGCTGGCTGCAAGGACTGCCCGTCCGCAATCCCAAGTCTCTCCAGAATATGGGACAAACCATCTCGGATCTCCTCGCTCCCAGAACTCTTTTGTTCGTCCAGCTCATCCAAGAATACTCCTAGATCGCAGACTGCAGCAGGATATAACAACAACCCAAGGACGTTTCTCTGAATGTAGGACCCGACGAGGGTGATGACATGGCGGTGGCTCAACCGTTTCAAGATTTCCAACTCGCTCCTTACATCTTCTAGCTTTATCCTGCGGCTACAAAATATTTGCTTTCTCGCGAGAGTGACGCCTTGGCAGACAACCTCATGCACATCTGCGCTTGCCCCTCGACCTAGGGAAGCTCCTTGCTTCAAAGGTACCACTTCTTCTCGCAGAAATTCGACGTGTTGCCCTCTTCCCGACCAGTGACCCGGATTTTTAAAGGCGGCTAGGACAGCGCGACCATCTGCGTTATCGTCTGATGCTGTCGCAATTGGAATCGCATTGGAAGTCGCAGGTATTTGGAGGGAGAATCTACGCCATGCAGAAACAAATTTAGTGTGTGGTTGTTTAACATCCGTGTTTGCGAGTAATTGAAAGGGAGGAGCCCCGTCTCAAGCCATTGAACCCAACTCACTCTAGAGGAAGTTCATCCCTGGGCACTGTCCTGGCTACACGCCTCCGTTTCACTGCTGGAGTTGTGCTGCTATCATCGACAGGAACAGCCCCGTACGACGAATCAGACCGGTCCGTGTAGCCAATTGGGGCCCGAGCCTCGCGAGGTGGAACGGAAGTCATGAACGCGTTTTCAACTTTGTTGCAGATTCACCCATACTCAGAATCTCTTCGAATTTCCTTGGTTCCGGAGACATTTGAATCGTCAAAAGAACTGATGAAATATGATGTGAACAATGACGAGGCTCTGAAGTCCCTTGAACGAACTTGAAGTCCCACCTTGACTGACCGGGGGCTATCAGCCTCATGCAGTCACAAACCGCACAGCTTGACGACACCAATTGAAGCCCAGAATCAGCCGTTATTAGCCCCGTGTCCATTTCGATGAATTCAGGCTTCGATGGAAACTCATGCTGGCCTATCAGCAAAATTCTATGCAACGAGCAGGACGCACTAATTGCATATCCAAATTCAGAGGTCTACGCAAGGCAAAATCTAGTATCGTGACTTTCGAAGATGTGAATCATGTCATTTGTTTTTCCACGGGCCGTGTCATTGCATCCGAGACATCCTCAACCGGACCTGAAGGCTCAGCCTTCAATCTCAAAGACCACCAGAGCTTTTGTGCTTGCTGATAATTATTCGCTTGTTGCATAAGATTTACACTTTCGCAGAGACTCTCCGAATATGTTCGATGCACCACTATAACTCGGAGCCTTCGTTATGGAAGCCGTCGAAGTCAGCTCACCATCGACTGCGGCGAGAGCATCACAGCCCTTCAAGTACGCTCCGTTGAGGATTACAGAACAGGATATTCGTTTAGTCCGCCTACTCGAGAGCGTGGGTTCCGAGATCAAATGCGAGATCAAGCAGTTCTCACTGAACGATCCTCCTCATTACACAGCCTTGTCCTACATGTGGGGAGACCCAGCTCGAACCCATCCGATACTCGCCAACGGACAAAATCTAGGAGTTACCAAAAGCCTAAAGGTCTTCTTTTTGGAGGTAATATCACGACGCCAGAATGCGGTTGACCAGACTGGTTGGCCATTTGGATGGTTTTGGATTGATGCAGTCTCCATCAACCAAGACGACATCCCAGAGCGAAATGAGCAGGTGACGAAAATGAAAGAGATCTACGAGAATGCTCATAGTACGGTCATCTGGCTTGGAGAAGCGCCGTCTGGAATCGAAATGGACGAGACCGTGGATTTGATGGAAGCACTTGCCACACTTCAGATTGAAGAGGCCGCAGTGGTTGATGGTGCGATACCAGGCTCGTCATGTCGGATTGGCAATTCCGATGTCTTCGTCGAGACATTATACATTACGTTATTCGACGTCGCTGAAATTCTGCGGCCAAGATACTGGGATCGAGCGTGGATCTTGCAAGAGGCCAGTACGCCCAAAAGCCTCGTTGAGACGGACGAGAATGACCGAAATACCTGGGTATGCTGCGGTAGTATGACGATAGCTTGGGAACAATACGCAAAAGCGAATGAGATTCTGATCCACGTTGCGTGGCACAACGAAATGCGCGAATTCATAAACCTCCACGGTGTCGCCAATACAAGCATCGCCTCGATCAAATTCATGGAAGACTGCCGGAGAACAGAGAAGTCCCATAATCCTCTGTACCCCATGTTGGTTCGTTCTCGCACGACCGAGGCCACCGACCCGAGAGACAAATTGTACACGCTTCTTGGCTTGGTCGATGAGCGAGATGATGCTGGTGTTCGTCCTGACTATTCGTTGACTGTTGAAGAGGTGTATACAAGACTGGCAATGACTCTCATCAGACGTAGTCAATCACTAGACTGTCTCGGATCTGCAGGCACCGTGAGAGATCACGATGTATCATCTTGGGTGCCAGACTGGACTGTGCAGCATGCTCGTATCCCACAACCGTTCTACCAGAATGACCAGCATTGGGACTATGATGGAGAGATCAGAAGCCAGGGAAATATCTTTCACGCCAGCAATGACATGATAGCGGATGTCAATTTCGAAATGGATGGAAAGCGACTGACTGCTCGAGGGATATGTTTCGATGAGGTAGACGAAGTCTCCACCTCACGTTCATATCCAGAGGAGGAACGTGATGAAGTATGGCGAGATTGGGTCACACTCGCGAAGCCTGACGAGTCGACATACAAAAGCGGCTGTTCGAGACTCCAGGCTCTTGAGAAAGTTCTCAAGGCAGACTATAGAGAAGTTTGGGGCGACTGGTCTGCAGAACGTGGATGCACCATCGAAGGGTTTACTGACCCCGAAGTGAATGTGTTTGATTTGCACGATAGCATTGTTGATGGAATGACATGGAATCGCAGACTGTTTACTACCCTGAAAGGATACATGGGAATTGCGCCGGCTGCAACTCTGCCCAGTGATAAGATTTGCATACTCTTCGGATCTCAGATGCCTATGGTCTTACGAGAAGAGAACGATCACTGGATCTTTGTGGGACAAGCTTACGTCCATGGCATTATGGACGGCGAGGCGCTCAACGGATTGGGGCTCACGGATCATGTGCATGTCTTTGAGATTGCGTGATCCAGAGGGATAATCTCACGTGAATTAGGTTCTAATTGTCGATGTTCAAGCCGAGAAAATGTCAAAGGTCAATTAATTACCATGCCTTGTCGCAGCTTGCGATGGGTAGAACGGTTCGGTGGAGCGGCCCGAAAGCGGGGGCCGAGAGTTGCATGTCGATCCCCGAAACTACAAATGATACTGCACGGCACGAAGTGTTACGTTAAACGCTCTAGATATGTCTGCATCTGCAAAGCATAGCGACACTGGTTCCTGCTTAGGGCAGCGGTTGAAACAAGCAGTTGCTTGGATAGGAAGGCACAAAGATGTTGGTGTGGCAGCCTTGGCTAGGATTTTGACCCCGCAAGTGGGGCAGCCCAACCCCCCAAAAACGCGTTCTCAGCCGCTTGCACTCTTCACTCTTATTTGATTTCGATATAGCTTTTGATAAATTACTTCGATAGAGTCCTTCCCGTCGCCAGACTTCTCTACTCAATAGCTTCAACATGGCGCCTATCGAGCGCAAGTGGGACGCCTACCGAACCCTAAACATCACGACCCGCGACAGCGATAGAATGACATGCGTTGGATTAACCATATACGGCAAACGGTGCCGCTGGGACATTCATCCAGACTCCTATGCCCGGATCTGCAAACTTCTTCGAAGGATGGAGAAACAACCACCCGATGAAGCAATAAAATATCTGGAGGAAATTGCTGAGCTCAGTCTCTGCGAGAAAAACCACCAGGGACAGTTTGGTAGGGT
Organism: Cairneyella variabilis; assembly: GCA_001625345.1. Taxonomy (NCBI): domain Eukaryota; kingdom Fungi; phylum Ascomycota; class Leotiomycetes; order Helotiales; genus Cairneyella; species Cairneyella variabilis. Next base: position 17,485 of record AYLM01000098.1, read on the forward strand.
TGTGTCTGAGTGGAGGGAAGCAACTAAGGAAGCAGCAGAAGAGTATGAGAAAATGGAAGGTCAGGAAAAGCAAATTTCATTGCTGAAGTTGGACTTGACCTTCGAAAAGACACGAGCAAAAGACCTGGAGAAGCTAGTGAAGCAGTTGAATGAAGAGGCCGAGGTGTTAAAGGCTCAGGTGGAAGACCAGGAACAGCCCAAAGACGAGCAGCAAGAAGACCTTGGAGCGCAAGTTGAAGAGCTCACAGAAAAGCTTCGACGAAAGTCTCAAATCTCCAAGGAGTACCGCGCAGAGCTACTTGAGAGGCAAAATGAGTGCGATGCTCTGTCCAGTCCATTAGAAAAGCTCCGTACGCAACTCAATCTCGAGAAAAATCGATCGTCTGATCTGGCCCTCGATCTTAGAAAGGCGGAGAACACTCACACGGCCCTCAGCAGTGAAAAAGGGCTTGTTCTGTCACAACTCGAGACTGAACGAGAGAAGTGCGAAGAGTTGACTGTAGAGCTGAGCAAGCTGGAAATCGAGAATGCCACTCTTTCCACCAAAGCCGAAAATATCTATCAAGAATTATCCACCATCAACCAAGCTCTCAAAGAAGCTCAAACCAGCCTCACGACTTCTCAACAGGCCCACACCGCGTTAAAAGCTTCAGCAGCGGCAAAGCAGGAAGAACTCTCCAGCTCAATCACCTTGTTGATTGATGAACATGAACTCTCGCGGAGGACCTCCTCAAAACTCCATCAAGAGTTGATCGCCGCCAACAACGACCTCTCCACAACTCAATCGACGCTCGGAGAAATACAGAGCAAGCTCAGCATCCTGGAACGGAATAACGAGGAGCTGAAGATTTCAGCAGCCGCGAGGGAGAGGGAACTAGGTGATTTGGTCAAAGTGTTGACAGAACAGGTGGAGTTTTTGAAGAGCCATCCGTTGAAGGCGTGGTTCATCGGCTTGATAGCGTCAATTGAGAGATGGAGAAAGAGGTTTAGTGCCTGGATCACTAGCGTGACATCCCGTACCCGAGTAGGTGGCCAGGCTGGTGTTGAGACGGTTTGATTTGTTTGAGACGAATGATAGAACGAACATATAGGGGATGGATCATGAGTACTCTCGTGGGATTTGTGGGCGTCTGGCGTATAGTCTTAGTGTCAAGAAGATGTCAAAAACCATTGCCAATTTCTAGCCCTGCTGCGGTATTCGTCAAGTTCATGGTAGTTTGGCTCCAGTAAAGAATCTATTCTTGCAACCCGCACTGTATTTCGAGTGAAGTACTGCAGGAATGGGCAATGTAGATTGCATGTAGTCCCATTGATTTTGATGCATTCTGGATTTCATCTCATGATCTTTTTGCAAGGCTGGCGTACGTGCCATAGATCTCATTATTGCGAGCCGCGTTCTATTTCGATTGAAGCATATTCCAAAATTTGACAGGTGCGCTTCAACTAAGTTCCATCTATTTCTACGCAGCTTGGCCACTGCGAATACGATGTCATCCGTAATGGGAAGTCGTCCCGGTGGTGGCTTGCATATATTGTTTTAAAAAAAAAAGCCCAGGCTGATTGTCCCTTTGAAAAGTACCAAAAGCGGGGGAGTGCTGCTGGGCGAGACCAACTGAGCAATGATCGCGTCGCCAGCGACATACGCGACTGTGGCTTAGATCCCTCCATACCCATGACGACAGCTGTTGAAATCGAAATGAAATGCTTAAATCGAAAGGCAGCCCCAGCTCCTGATCGCTTCTATCCTCTATCCTCCATCTATCAATCGCTTGACCTCATTATCCACAAAAATTCTCTCCTCACAACGATATCGTTCAGTACAGACCCTTACTTTGAGCTCTCAAACATGGCGGTTCAGCTGCCTCGACTATGGGATGCATACCAAACCCTGGATATCATGACGCGTGGTAGACATTCCATGAAGTGTGTCGGAAAATGCGTTGGAGGACGCAACCCTGGCCGAAGATGCAATTGGGATATTAAGTTGGATCTCGCTAAAGTCGAGAACCTCCTCCAAGCGATGGAAAGCCGACCACCCAGAGAAGCACTTCCATTCCTTGAAGAACTTGCGCGTCTCAGCCTCTGTCAGGAATTTCACAAGAAATATCGGGAGCAGGCTGATGGGATCATTGAAGAGTGGACGAGAGCGATCCACTCAGCCCCAGGACAACATAACGGGAGCTTGCAGCCGGAAGTTAGAGTCCAGGACCCCTATCGAGACGGTACTGAAAAACTGCGTGTCGAAGTTGAATATTTGCGAGGTGTCATAGAAAGTGAAAGGGCGGTATCGAACTTGGTTGCGAACGAACGAACTGCAATCCAGCGAAGCTACCAACAGATGACAGACGAGCGAGATACTCTCAGCAGACAAGCAGCGGAACTGGCGTCAAAGCTACGCGAGGCGGAGGAACACTTGACTCACTTGAGCCAAGAGCTTGACCAAACCAAACGAGAGTGCACACCTCTGTCGAAACAAGTCGAGAGCCTGACGACACAACTGGACTCCGAAGCTCGGTCTTCCAACAAATACCGAGCCGAGACCCAAACCCAGCACAAACTTCTGTCCAATATAGTCGAGGACCTCCGATCGCAGCTCAGCCATAAACAGCAGCAGTCGAAGACGCTTGCTGCAGATCTTAAGCAAGCAGTTGACTCCCAGACCACGCTCAGCGCGGAAAATGCGACTCTTCAGTCACAGTGGGAGACCGAACATGAGAAGTGCGCAAAGCTCTCTGCTGAATTAGAGAAACTTCAACTCAATCACACCACCTTATGCACCGAAACTGAGACTTTGCGAACCGAACTAGCAAGACAGTCCCAAGCCACTGCCGAGTGGCATCAAGCTCAATCCGACCTGAAAATCTCTGCGGAAGCCCACGATGCCCTGAAAATCTCCTCTGCCCAAAAAGAGAAAGATCTTTCTTCCTCTGTCGCAGCAATCACCAGCCAACTTGACACTGAGCGCAATACTTCAGCTGGACTTCGCCAAGAACTGATTATGGCTCATTCAAGTCTCATGGAAACTCAAGCCACACTCGAAACCTTGCAACGCAATCAGGGTCCGAGAACGACTCCTGCTGAAAAGGAGCTCGTGACGTCAGCTGTAGCCAGCGAGCTGACCGAACAGGTTGAGGCATCGAAGCGACATACGATGAAAACATTGTCTGTGGGCTTCATGGGAACGTTCAAGAAATATTGGTGCCTGGGTTAAGAGCGTGAGAGTTCGCAACTGGGGTACTCGTGGAGACGGCGTTGAGATGGCTTGATGAGGTTGAAATATGACATTGACCGGCAGATACAGACGGACGGTGGAACAGGCGTGTTGACTGAGATTTGTTTTGTACTTAACGACTCCATCTGATGATCCATTTCTTTGTTAAGAGCTTGTAATTCGAAGGGGTTCACCAAAACTATGCCTTTCCCCTTCTTCAAACCCCCTTCCCCTTACCGAACTCCGAGTTCCATGCTCCTATTCTCCTCGATGCACCGTTCTTGCTGCTTGATATAAAACCTTGCACCCTTCCACAAGCGCACTCTCACGCCGGTTTTTGCCCATACACCACATATCTGCCTTTGTCAGTCACTTCGCACCATCCCTCTTGCAGGCCCCCAAACTGCAATAACTTACATTGGATAATACCCATGCACACTCGGATCCTTCATACTTCTTCCTCACATCCACTAGAAAGACCTCAAGCTCTTGCTCCGTCCAGCCTAGACCGCGTGTAAACACCGCCATACTGAGACCAGAGAGACCTTTGCTGAAATTTTCGAGCATCCACATTCCTATTTTCCAGTTGTCAGTCTGGAGCGAGAATGTCAAGGGAAAGAGAAGGATCAATGTACCGAGTTCTTTGGCTTTTCTGTTCTTCGGCCATCCATTCTGCGGCCACCTATACACCACCTCCACCACATTCACAAAGCCCACCTCCTCAAGCTGCTTTTTATAATCCTTCGCACTATTACACGGTCTCCCCAGTTTGATCGTCCCCTCCAAAATCAAGTCCGTCCACTTCTTAATCGCGCAATCCTCTTTAAACGAATCATCGTTGTCTTCTATTGGGAACGAAATATCTTTGATTTCGAGCCAGCCGCCAGGCATTAGGTTGTCGTAGCACTGTTGAAAGCAGCGCGGCCAGTCGGCAACGCATCCAACCATCATACGCATGTGGATGAAGTCGAATTTGAATTTGTAGGTCCAGCGTTCTTCGAGGTCGTCGATTTCGAACATGCAGTTTGATGGGAGGCTGGTAGATGTCAATAGATTGCTTGCGAGGTTCTGAACAATGCATGTACAAATTTGGTTGTATGGGGGAGAGGTCTATGCCAAGGACCTTGAACATGGTCAGCTGCGTATGGCATCATCTGGGCAGTGAGAGATACTTGTGATTCAGGATATTGGTCCGCTTGGTTCAGTTAGCCATATTCTAGTTGGGACGGATTTAAGAGGAAATACCAAAATCAATTGCCCATATCCCAGTCCCGGTACCGAGATCTAGCACTCGATGCAGCTTTTGTGTCTCCGGTATAGGAGCAGCATATAACTTCCCATCCAAAGTCAAATAATACATGTGATGTTGTAGATCTACCACCGCATGAGCAAATGAGAAGTTTCAATCACGTTTCCATACCTAGTCGATCATTCTCGCCCTGCACATGTGATCAGTACATACTCGCAGATTTGAATGTGTATTAAAAACCTCATCATTCGGTAATAAGTATTCTATAATGATGGATGTTAGGAACGGCTCGTGTATAAGTGGCGAAAAGGATCCTCACTTCCAGCCTTATACGCATGATACGTTCTCCCATGCTCTTCTCGATATTTCAAAATACTCGAACCGATCGAAGTCGTAGAACTTATGTCATCGTGATCGTCCTCCTCCGTTATCTCATCAGCTGAAGCCGTTTATGGGATATCGAATCGCACCTACCGTCGCGATGGCTGAATCGTTGTCATCGAAGTCGTCGACTTCGTCAGGTACCTGTCAAACATAGATCAGCATCTTGCATATCTGGAACCGATTGTCCCCGGTAAGATAGATACCTCATCAGGCACATGTCCCGTCATCTTGGACTAGGAATCACAACACGATATGTAATCTTAATCTTACAATGATGCTGAAGATCCTCAATACAGACACAACAGACGAGAAAGTGGAGGATTTCGAGGGGGAAATTCCACTTTGGTGGGTGGATGCCGAATTTACATCCACTTTCTGGCGCTTTCGTCGCCTCGTGCTGGCATTAGCGGGAGGCCAGCATTCTCCCCACGGGCATCTCATTGGTTCTCCCGCAGCGCTTTCAGAGGTAGAGCCGGCCTGAGACAGTGAACAGGGGAATGCCCGTCGCCTAAAAGGATAGCGGAGGAGCACGCCATACAAGCGTGGGCAGCGAACCAGGGAAGCCTGGGGAACACGCTGAAGAAATGCGGGACTTACCATCGGACGAAAGGCGATACTGGGAAACGATGTACCGATGATCAGCACCCGAGTCAGGCGCTTTCGCGCGTCCTCCCACTTTCAAACCCTCAATCACAAACTGTCAATTACGAGCATTGGCGCATCTCATCGCGAGTCGTGATCGTGATCGTGAGTGCACGCTATGGCTTTCCTCCAGATACCGCAAACCATTAGCGGGTGGCTTGCGCTGCTCGCCTTGTCTCTCGTCGGGTACTCAGCTATCCAGCGGTTCCGCGCTTGGTACCGATTGCGACACTTCAAAGGGCCTCTTCTCGCTTCCTTGTCGCGAACATGGCTCGCGAGTAAGGTCGCGGGCGGCACTATGCACCTGGATTTCTATGAGGTGAATAAGAAATATGGTACGATCTTAAGTTTAGATGAAAGCTCACGATACTGTATAGAACACTAATGGAATTTAGGCTCACTGGCTCGCGTTGGCCCAAATGATCTTGTCACCAGTGACCCCGCCGTCATGCGGCGAATGACAGCCGTGCGCTCGCCATATACGCGCTCGGAATGGTACGTGGGCGTGAGATTCGATCCTGTGAAGGATAATATTGTGTCTACAAGGGATGAAGATTTTCACAATAAACTCAGGTCGATGATGTCTGCTGGGGTGCGTTGCCTTCCTTTACCCGCAAATCTTGTAACCCCTAACACATATGAAAATATAGTATGCCGGCAAGGAAAATGAGGATATGGAAAGCACCGTGGAGCGGAATATTGAAGCCTTGATCAATTTGATTAAGACCAAATACCTGTCCACGGACAAAGGCAACAAGCCAATGGATTTCGGTCGCAAGGCGCAGTACTTCACACTCGATGTTATCTCAGACCTGGGATATAGGGAGAGATTCGGATACCTAGAGACAGACTCTGATGTCTTTGGGTATATAGCTGAGATGGAGAAGGTGTTTGCTGCCGGGATGATGGTCACGATTTATCCGTGGCTGAATTCGGTTTTGCGCTGGAGTGTTGTGAAGGCAATGATGCCGAGTGAGAAGGATCCTCTGGGATTAGGGAAAGTCATTGGGTATGTTCTCTTTCAATCCCGATTCCAATACCTTTTCCGCAAAACGAGATTAGTATACTTACTTTGTCTTCTAGTGTCACCAAAAAGATCGTAGGCCAGCGCTTCGGCCCAAACAAGAAAGTCCAAAAAGACATGCTCGGCTCCTTCATCGCGAATGGCCTCACGCAAGAAGAAGCCGAAGCCGAAGTTATCATCCAAATGTCCTCATACCTCATACCTCATTCCAACTTCCAAACTCCCATACTGACATGTAGAACAGCATGGCCGGTGGCGACACAACCGCAACCGTCATCCGGGCCACCACCCTCTACCTCACCATGCACCCACGCTGCGTCTCCAAACTCCGCGCTGAAATCTCCTCCAGCAAAATCTCCTCACCAATCAAAGACTCCGAAGCCCGCCAAATGCCCTACCTGCAAGCCGTCATCAAAGAAGGGTTGCGTATTTTCCCGCCCGTCGCTGGTCTCATGTCGAAGCAAGTGCCTCCTCAAGGAGACACTATCAACGGCCGCTTCCTTCCTGGAGGAACCAAAATCGGTTATGGTGCGTATGGAAGTTTCAGGAATAAAGATATTTGGGGAGAAGATTGTGAGAGTTTTAGGCCTGAGAGATGGCTGGAAGCAACTCCGGAGAAGTTGAAAGAGATGGATAGTACTATTGAGTTGATTTTCAGTTATGGGAAGTATCAGTGTTTGGGAAAGGATTTGGCGAAGATGGAGTTGAACAAGATTTTTGTTGAGGTGAGTGAATGTCTCTACTTTTGCGTTGTCGGACAGAACGGATGTGGTAGTGTAGAAAGGATGGGAAAATGGAGGTAATGGGAAGAGGGGAAAGGGAACCGTGGGGGTGGGGTTTGTGGATAATGGCTAATGTGTCTATAGTTGTTCCGCCGATTCGAATTCGAGATTGTAAATCCGGCGAAACCGTGGAACTCAGTCTGTCATGGGGTCTTTTTCCAGAGCGAGATGTGGTTGACGGCATTTGAGAGGGAGGAGAAGCTCTAGGGATGATGGATGAGCAATGTATGGTCCTTGATTGAGGATCCCTTTCTCAGTTAGGAAGGTATGTCCACTCTTTGCAATATTAGAATTTGGGTAGCGTCTGAGACTCTATATGTTATCGAAATTGCACTTCCACAGCCCCTATCACATCCCATGCCTGAACTTCAGATATTCCATTGGCTGGTGCCAATATCTCCAGTCATCAAATCATCTCCCTCGTCTTAAGCATGGCATCTAGATTTCAATCCAGCGTCCATTTCATAATCAGATCCTCGTGCAAGGGTGCTCGGTAGCCTCGCATAACCCCGCTCCATGGCGCGGGGAACACAGTTCGTCCAACGTTTCTGTACCACGTATACCAAGCGGTGCAACCCTAGAGAGTACAAGGCTTTACCTTGCATGTTGGGGTAGCCCATACTTTCGGCAGCGCACCCCGCACTCGGTTACCGAAAGGGACGGAAAGTGCTAGCTGAGCCTAATTTTGAGGACCCCCCTGTACAACCTGCTGGTTGGTTGGAGATGAGAGGGCCTAGGTACAATATGCGAGATATCACGTACTCGGATTGAGAGTTCCATCTTGCTGATCTCTCTCCAATTGCATTATTTCTTGCCACGAGTTGACTCGATCATGTTGAATCGAAGGTTGTTTCTAGAAATGGAGTCTGAAGGATGGGATCAATTTGCTGGAATAAACTCATGTATATGAAACCATGAGATAGGCTGGATCTCTCATTTGTCTTTTGCAAGTTCCTTTTTTCTCAGTTTTTATTTCGCGTAGCAAGCAGAGAGTTCAATTCATTCAGCTTAATGGACACCGATATTAAGCTCGAGAAGGGCGATATCATCCAGGAACAACTCTCGTCGAGTCCAAGAACACCCACGCAGTCAAAGGGCGATGACTCTGATGGCAAGATCCCTTGGGCCTTCAAAACTCGCGCAGCCGCCTTCTCTCTCTTGTTGCTCTACGTCGGTACATAAACCACTCCACCGCTCCATCAAACCCATCTATTCAAAGAACCAGGCTCCCAAATCCCACTGTATTTCATCGGCGGCACTCTTAAATTCAACGTCGCTGATATCGGAGCCTCGAAGACAACTTTTGGCTCCCAGTTGCGAACACGCTTGCCGTGGCAGCGGGATGCCATTTCTCTGGTACTTGCAAGACTTGACGGGAAGGAGATATATCGCACTGATAGGATGTCTACTTCTCTGTGTGGGAGTGGCATTAGTGGGATGGACGCACAGGTTTGGGCAAGCCGTCGTGGGCTTGGCGCTCGGGGATGTGGTGCTGGGGTTGGGGAGTTGAGCGCGCGCTGGCTGGGTGAGTGACATTCTTCGGTTCCTATGTTGGAGAGCAAGTGAATTGGTCATATCATGATAGAGCTTCGGAAATTGTCCCTGTGAATAAATGAGGACTGTTTTTAGCCGTTGTCACATTTGACATTCTTCCGCTCTGTCTGATGTACGCGCAGTACTTCTCTCGCTACGCGACTTGGAGATGGGGAATGTATACCTCGCTGTAAGTTGATACACCATTACGAGACACCATCTCTGATCCAACTCAAAGCATTGTGAACGGCATCGCAGGGCTTGGGGCTCTTGCTCGCCTACTTCTCACAGCGTATTCGTCGCGCTGAACTCACGAAAATGGACATTCTCAAAAAGATCGACTACATCGGCGGGGGCGCTCTCCATCAGCGGATTGACCTTATTTTAACTCTCTTTTTCATCTTTCAAACGTCTTACTAATATCATCCTAGTCTCATCACTCTCCAGTGGTGGCTACACCCACCCTGGACTAGTGCCTACGTCCCCACCACCCTCATCTTAGGTCTCCTCATCTAGGAAGCCAAATGCGCCTCCTTCCCCATGGTACCCCGCCAAATATTCACAGGCTAACACATTGTAGGCTTAGCGTTCGGCACCGCCTTCATCTCTGGAATGAATTTCTACTCGATACCCAGCTTCTTCCCGCTCACATACGAAGATGTTTCCGATCCAGCCGCATTCAAGATCGGGAGTAAGGCTCTCGGGCCAGCCTTTGGAGTCACAGCCGGCGCGGTGATCGTTAATGCGCTGTTGTGTGTGTGGAATGGGTATTATGGAGAATTGTTGCTTGGGTGTTGTGTTTTGGTGAGTAAGTCTTACTGCCATCTCTCTATGCTCCGAGGCTTTCCAGTACCCTTACTAATGTCTAACAAGCTGCTTTTGGTGGCGCCCTCGCAACCTGCACTCCCGAAACACCAGCCAGAGCCGTAGCCTTTGGGACCATAGTCGGATTCGGGATCGGCGGCGTGCTCGTTCCAGCAGCTACGATCGCTATCACTGTCACGCCTGATGCTTTCATCGCCACGACTGTTGCACTCTTGCTCGCTATCCGTGTCATTGGTGGCTCAATTGAGTACTCTATCTACTATAAAGTCTTTATCAATGAACTTACCGCGAAGCTGCCCCTTTACATTACCGAGCTCGCGATAAAAGCTGGCCTGCTCTTGACCTCACCTGAGCAGTTTGCCGATGTGCAGGGAGTTACGCCTGCAGTGCTGGATGCTGCTACTATGGCGAGTAGATGGGCGTGTAGCGATAGTCTAGCGTATGTGTGGGAAGTTAGTGTTGCCTTTGGGGCATTGAGCGTGGTTGCTTGTTGCTTTTGGGGGAACGTGAGGCCGTACTTGACGCACAGGATTGCGGTGGAGTTGAAGTAGGGAATGGGGAGTCGTTTCGTGGCTAGGACCTTGAGTTGGTGACTATCTCGTGTAATATGCTATGACTAAGCAGGTTCAGAATCTATGCTGCTCCGGTGTTCTTATATAATTGTAGTATTGCTGTGACCGTGGATGTCGGCCGCTTCGGACGTCAGGCAAGCGGTGGAGGTGAGCTGAATGTCTTCTGTCACGCATCTCATCCGAGCTCAAAACTGATGCTACTATGCCACACAGGAAAGCTTTATGAATCAGGGAATGGTTGTGGTCTTCTCGATGTTATCGTTTCTTGTTTTAAGTTAAGGGTTCGCCGACAAGATGAACCTTATCTCCGACACTAAATTAGCCTGAAGCTTAAAACATCCTCATCGGACATTTCTCCTCGACCTCCCCAACACCTTTCAATCACTTCGTCCTCAATTTGCGTGTTGCTGTTGCTGTTGCTGTTGCTGTTTCTGATTGTTTCGATATACGATGTGGCTCAGGGGCAACTGCGGCAGTCGGTGTCGTGCGTCATCCAAAACCTGAGACAGCCACTGGGAGACTTTCCTCACTCCAGGCTGCTGCAACCCTACCCTGCTCACAGTATTAGAATCTGTCATGCGCACAACGCCCTTCCAGAAGGTTTCTTTCAAATTGTCTCCGCTTTTCGAACTTTCGCAATCAACGGGATGAAGCGAGGGCGCTCAGGCAATGGTTACTGACGTGAGTCTCAGGGGTCAGCGCCACCAACACGCAACTTGGGGCGTAGATTTCCTGGTAGTGAACGCTCAATTCCAGCCGATCCTCAGATACGAGATTGTACCTCGTTTTAATCTCTAAAAGCAAGCTGGCGTGGTATAATTCGCTCAAGCCGACCCTGCTTCTTCTGTGTGTTTTCAGCCTTGTCGTTGGTGGCGTTCATATGACATTTATTGATAACCGGCGCCGGGTTGCGCAGTGCGAGACCTTGCTGCAGTTGCAGAGCCTCAATGTAATTTCTGAAAGCTTTTTCGAGGCGTCGCTAGGCTCACACAATTTGTTTGGCGCTATGCAACCCAGCTGACCCAAATCCCGCGCAGGCACGTTTTCTGTCAAGATTTTAAGATTATGGTCCAGGTTTTGATAATTGATTATGTTCCAAATGATCACCAGGCATTGATGCTCGCAATCCTTCGGGCAAGAATCAGCGGAGGCAGTCTTCGGGTTATTTCTTTCGGGAATCGATGCCGTGTTGCTTGAAAACAATCTACTCTCGGATTCAATCGCGGTCCAAGCGGATTCGCCTCGCGGTTTGTAGGAGTGAAGTCACTGAGGGTACGTTTTTGCCATGCACAGACCCTGGCGACTACGCGAAATCATTTCTTCAGCATCAGCGCCCATCTGTCTTCAAAGACAAGTCAGATTTCGTTCACCTCGACGTTTGTGAGATATATCTTTCCGATGACGATCTGAGCAAATGCAATGAATTTGGACTGGTACGTCATTTCTTTCAGCCCCAATTTATCACTCTGGCCCATGGCTGATAAAATTTTCGACTCAAACACGGCTTGCAAGGCTGGGGAAGTGTCGAGGCCCTGGAGATTTTCTACGCTGTGCGACATCTCTTATTATTGTTGAACGAAGAAGAGTATATGCTGATTTTGAGACCTAGAATCTTCGAAGAGCTCTGGGTTATTCCTAAACCGAAAGTCTATCCAATTCAATATTTGTTTTGGCGCAGTCACTCAGTCTTCTTTTGTAACGGAAAGTTATCTTCGTTTTGTGATCTGCAGCGATGGCCTTGTAGAAATGGCCATATCCGACTCTCAAGTATGTGGACACATGACAATCTGACATTGGGATTTGCCGGCGAAATGCCGGTATCGACCCCCATCGCCGCGTGTAGCCCATGCTCGAGAGGTCCAATTAGCAATGCAATTTCTCGAAAGGAATGCGACAAGTGCTATGAATTTCTTCAAACTCGAGCCGGGACAGATTTTCTCGAAGAGTGCTACAAGCAGCTTCAAAGATGCAAACGCGAAGAACAGGGTGGCGATGGTGGAAAACGGATCCTGAAACTCTCGGAGACAAAGAAGTGGAAGGAATGGGAGGACATCAAAAGAGAAATCTTCTTCTATTGGATGCAGTGTTACAGTGCAAAGGAGATCAAGGACGCAATGAGAGATAACGGCCTTGATCCTTCAACTTCCTCGTGAGCTAGCAGAGCCCGCCCTCGTTAGAGTGAATGAACCACTAATGACATAAAATCAGACAGAAAACACTGGAGAACCGATTGGAAGGTTGGGGATTTACTTTGAATCGACAATATCGACGAAATTTGAGGGAAGGTTTACTCAAAAAAGTCGCGGACCTGAAGCACAACCCCGCATTCTGTAAGTTTCAGCGAGCGACCATCGGAGATATTAGACTTTACTGCTTCTAACGGAGTGACACGCAGATAATTACTCCTCTTCACAGGCTGACCAGGGCTCAAAAGATGGAATGCAATATCAAATGGAGACCGACATAGCCATTGAGCACGGCCTTGTCCCAGGTTTGGGCACGCCTACCCTGGATTCTTTCAATCGCCCAGACTCCCCAATCCTGCAGGTGACGAGCTTCACTACGAATCCAACAGAACTTAATGACGATGACATGTTCTACCCAAAGGGTGAAAATCCGGAACCCTTTCTGAATTCTCACTCTAGAAGTGAGGCCTATTCCCTTTCGGATATGCAGCATGTACCTACTGTCTTGTCTCCGTCCTCGTTTGACATGCAACCGCTCATTGCAACGCAGACAGGCAGTGCCCTTCCTACTCAACTGTTTCACAAAGACACGAGGTCTGGCCAAGAATCACTAGCTTCAATCGCCGATGTGGACTCTGCGTACTATTCAATGGAGAGCTCCAAGGATATTGCTTCTTGTGGAGCGTTTGCCGGGCCGAAGCCAAGGGGACTGACGACGAACTTCCTCGATCTGGATTCAGGTTTCGACGAGACACCCAACACGTTCGGGCCACAACCAATCAGACATATGTCCATATCATTGCTGAGCCCAACACCGTCGTCAAAGGTTGGCATTGCTCTTTGCCAAGCTGCCAGATTTCCAGAAACAAGATCAATCCTTCATCGGGTGCCATGCGACAAAGATCATAGAAACATCAGAAAAGGTCGGATTTCGGCTTGCGAGTGCGGCGTTCGGAAGATACATGCAACGTGTCTCCATCATGAGGCGTTACGAGATCACAGAATTTGTGGCTCACTGCAAAATATAGCTCACGAAGATCAAATTGACGGAGCAGGGAACACTCCCCTTCACTATATCGCACCAACTGGGAGAAGGGCAGTTCTCGAATCCTTCCTTCACTTGGGAGTCCACATCCAGCGGCGGAATGCTATTGGCCAGAACTTTCTGCATGTTCTCGACGGAACCCCCTTCGGCGACCAACTTGTGGAGTTTTTGTCTTTTTTCAAGGCCTTTGGACTCCTGGACCAGCGGGATCACTACGGCCGAACCGTACTACATGGATTGGTTCGATACCCCATCAACCAGGGAGTTTGCCGTCAGCTTCTCGATTTGTTTCGGCTGGATGATACTCATCAAATTGCTCTCAGAGACTTTCAAGGAAGAGATGTCGCCGCTTATCTTAAAGATCTGGCTGACCAACGGTTCCCGACTGCTTCATATGCTCTGCCAGACTTTGCCTCGACAATCGTACGTTGTGAAAACGTATCTCAACTGTTCTTAGTCGGAGGTGGCACGTTGGACGAAACACAAAACCAAAGTGGGGCTGAGATAGAGCAAAACTTTGAAGCGGTTATAGACCGGGCATTGACCGCGGACCCCGCGACGTTGTTAACCAATTCCGAGAACTGGGAAGGCAGGAACGCACTCCACTGTCTCGCTCTGCGCCCAAAAGGCCGCAGCCCATCTGAAGAGCAATATCGATGCAGCCAGATCAGAGAAGCAATTTCCCGTGGAGTTGACATCAATAGCTATGATCGAAGCGGCCGAACACCTCTTATCACGCATATACTGGAGTGTCACACAGCCGAAAAGCAATCAGCAATACACTCTATCGTCACTCTACTGGTCGAGAACGGTGCGGAGGTCAACATGCGTGACCGAAAAGACCGGACGGCTCTTTTTTATGCCTTGAAACGTGGCTTCAGTGATTGTGTCGCTACTCTTTGCCAAAAAGGTGCCTACGTCAATCTTCGAGTTGATGGGACAAGTCTGCGGCAAATCGCGAAAAACAGCCTCTGGGAGCTTGTTAATGCAAGGACACATCAAGATCGTGACCTCCTCAAACGTTATCTGGCCATCTATTGGGCTTTGGTTGATCGCGAAGCTGAGTTGAATCCGACTCTTCAACAAGAGTGGGACTTCGGATAGAGGTGTCTGCACCTCTCGAAATGGAGAATAGATTGGTTTGTAAGCTATGACCGAGTGGCGCTCTTGAAGATTCGAACTTTGTGTTTGCATTAGCAATATACTTTTTAATATCTTGGCTTTTTGCTGGCTGTTGATACCCCGCTTGTTTCTCCTATTGTGGTTACATAGCACTTTGGTTCATATTTCGCTTCTACGTCGATTTTATGGATGGTCACATGAAAAGTCTTGTCACTGGATCAAGAAAAGGATTTCTCTCGGCCATACCAATTTCATGAAGTGAATACAACTTAGTTACCAGTGTGCGCTTCAATTACAAATTGGTAGTTCCAAGCCAAACAATCTTCATAGGCTCAAGAGCCCAGCCATCCTAAGCAAGCCAGAATTCCCCGCCTACTCCGTATGATCCCATCAAATACCCAACATGTGTCCTTCGGCATTTGGTACAGCCAGGAATCCCAACGCCATTATGTCTCGATCGAGAACCGCAAGTCCAGATCTACTTGCCATATCCTGGCTCCAGTCAACATCATTGGACTCGATTGGCTATGTTAAGTGCTGGTGACTTACCGTCATCAACTGGTTGTGGCTTTGGTTTTGGCTGTGGTTCAGCTTTTGAAGAAGACGTGGCTTGAAAAGCAGATGTCATCTTGAAGGCTCGCTGCGGATCTAGTTAGCTCCCACCTCTCACATGATAGAACCTGGTCACCTGTCGCTCTTCACTGCCGGAATACCGATGATAAGTAGCGGAAATTGGAGTTTTCTTTTAGACAATGAACGAAGGAGTCCGTCTGAGGAGGAATTGAGATAGTTTGGTGAGGAGTTGGGAGAGAAAGGCGAGAGTTTGGGATGCTTTATACGCAGACTTGAGAAACTTTCGAAAGATGGAAAGATAAGGCGGCAAGGGTACTTTCGTACTTTCGCATTTCGTACTTTCGAAACGCATTGACCATAGACTGGTCTGAGGTAGACTTGGTAGTAGCCACCAGAGGATGATTACTTCTTCTTACATGCAGATCAACTGAGGACTGGGAAAACGCACAAACGAACCCGTGCGATTTGGAGGCCAGAAAAAATGGCCTTCAAATCACAGGGGTAAACGAAGTCACTAACGCCACGCGCCCCGCATTGCTGCCTAGCCAATGAGATGGCCTTGGATATCATGATTTAAAATGGCGAGACACAGTGCTTGCATATATCAATCCGACGGCGGCGATGGAGTAATAACAAGCCTATCTACAGCCACCTCGACCACACCGGCCACCAAAAAGTCCACTTTAGCTACAGCTACACCCCTCACCATATCATTTTCTGCCATACCAATGAGTATTACATCAACTCCTTCCCACTCCAGTCCACAACCTTCAATCCCTCCCTAGCACTACCGAGGGATCCGCGGCTCTGCGCCGTAACGCTAGAATCCCCTCGCCTGATTAGCTCACCCGCGTTTTATGCCGTAAACACGCGGTCCCTAGCCTTCCCACTGAGTCTGGGGAGCTGAAGGCTTCCTTGGATTTACCGCATAACGCTAGAAACCCCCTGTCTGATTGGCTCCGCTTCTTATGCCGTGAAGGCGTGAATCCTTGCGCAGCTGTTCAGATCCTGCAATTCAAATCATGCGTGTTATGATAATGGAGAGTGATTGTGTTGATGTCGCGAAGATAGTGAGGCTGATCCATGCTCGTGATCTTGCGGAGGCAAAAAGGATGAGGCTGGAGATACGCTACGAGTACTACGTAGTTCCGTTCACCTGAATTTTAAGGCATGAAAATCCCACGTGATCATCAATTTGATGCAACCAGGGCATCAGCACGCCGTGGTCGCATTGTTCTCCAATATACGGAGGTATTCTTTTGGATTTTGATCCTCCAAAAAAAAGCTTAAACATTGACATCGGCATAAATCGCAAGCTCCTTCAGTCGAGACAAGCGAATGGAAACTCGGAAAACCACGTGATAAGCTGTCTTAGCGCTGTGGCGGCGCGACCCGGAGTCTAGGCAAAGCTTGAGCTACTCTCCCCCCCTAATTACTTGTAACAGTGGGCCCGGATTTTGTATGGTAGAATGTCTGTGCTCTAAG